>PISX010001872.1:0-178941 GCA_004024625.1 Mellivora capensis | reverse complement strand
TTCAAGCTTTACTACAAAGCTGTGATCACCAAGACAGCATGGTACTGGCATAAAAACAGACACATAGACCAGTGGAACAGAGTAGAGAGCCCAGATATGGACCCTCAACTCTATGGTCAAATAATCTTTGACAAAGCAGGAAAAAATATACAGTGGAAAAAAGACAGTCTCTTCAATAAATGGTGCTGGGAAAATTGGATAGCTATATGTGGAAGAATGAAACTCAACCATTCTCTTACACCGTACACAAAGATAAACTCGAAATGGATAAAGGACTTCAACGTGAGACAAGAATCCATCAGAATCCTAGAGGAGAACATAGGCAGTAACCTCTTTGATACCAGCCACAGCAACTTCTTTCAAGATATGTCTCCAAAGGCAAAGGAAACAAAAGCAAAAATGAACTTTTGGGACTTCATCAAGATCAAAAGCTTCTGCACAGCAAAAGAAACAGTCAACAAAACAAAGAGGCAACCCACAGAATGGGAGAAGATATTTGCAAATGACAGTACAGACAAAAGGTTGATATCCAGGATCTATAAAGAACTTCTCAAGCTCAACACGCGCAAAACAGATAATCATAATAAAAAAATGGGCAGAAGATATGAACAGACACTTCTCCAATGAAGACATACAAATGGCTATCAGACACATGAAAAAATGTTCATCATCACTAGCCATCAGGGAGATTCAAATTAAAACCACATTGAGATACCACCTCACACCAGTTAGAATGGCCAAAATTAGCAAGATTTTATTTCTTTATTTGACAGAGAGAGAGGCAGCGAGAGAAGAAACACAAGCAGGGGGAGTGGGAGAGGGATAAGCAGGCTCTCTGCTGATCAGCGAGCCTGATGTGGGGCTTAATCCCAGGACCCTGGGATCATGACCTAAGCCAAAGAGAGTCGCTTAACAACTGAGCCACCCAGGTGCCCCAAAGGAAAACAATTATTTCTGAATCTCATTTCTGAACAAGTAAGGAATTAAAGTATGTAGGCATGAGATAGTGGGACCTGATATATATTGTTTGTCACCAGAGTATCAATGCCTATGGTGGGACAGATCTTTTGGCACCAAGTTGGTGATCATGGGCCTATAAGATATTACAATCTTCTGCCATGACAAATAAGAATCTAGTCGATATATTTCCTCATTTCTATCAGCCTTTTGTACCACTACTCCTTCTGAAATTCACATATTATAAGACTGATCAGAATATTCAGGTTTCCTAACATACTGTGCCTTTTTATTATTCATTTCTTTGTATTTGCCTCTCTTTTGAACTATCCATCACATCTCTTATCCTAACAACATAGATATATCTTCTCTTATTTATACATACAATTCTTGTTTGACTATTATGCTTATTGTTAAAGCATTACTAGAAGGTTCTCAGTGATGGACCAACAGCCTTCTTGTCTCATACAAGTATAGTAAAATTTCAACAACTACCATCAATTGTGATTTTGTGTCAACAGCATAATCCTAATAACATCCTTCACATAAGAAATGGAATAAGCATACCACATGCAGAGATTTTAAAGAAACTTGGGGCAGAGTGTTTGAGAAGTGGCCATATAAATAAATGTTTTATAGTGGGCTGTGATTATTTTATAAAGTGAATTGTGGATAGGATAGTGTCTAGAATTCTTATAGGTATGTTGTGAGCTTTGGTCATGTCAGAAATTTGTCATTTAAAAGCCTGATTTTTTATATATATATATATGTATATATATATGTATATATATATGTATATATATATGTATATATATATATTTATTGTTGCTGTGGTGGTGGTTGTGTGTGTGGTGAGGAATTATATGTTTTCAATTTCTCTTTCATTTTCCATTTGTACTGAAGTCTTTATTAAGTCTCAGCCGGTGGGGCAGTGGAAACAACCTCTGAGTAAAAGAAATCTTAAGGAAAAGTGAAAATAAAATTTTTTCTTTACAGAGATATTATCTGGGACTCTGGGACACCTGGCTGGCTTAGTTGGTTAAGCATCTGCCTTCAGCTTAAGTCATGATCCTGGGACCTTGGCATCCAATTCTACATCAGGCTCCTTGCTCAGTGGGGAGGCTCTTTCTCCTTTTGCCTGCCACTCCCCCTGCTTGTGAGCACACATTCTCTCTCTCTGGCAAATAAATAAATAGAATCTTTAACAAAAATAGAGATACTATCTGTGGGCAGTGGCCAGTTGTCACTAACTGAGTTTTGAAATATGTTGTCCTAGTTCTAATATCCATAAGTTATACATTTGAACACATATCTCTATTAGTAGAAAAAGCTGAGCAGACTTGTGTAACCCCAATATATGTGCTTTTATTTATGAATTAAATATACACATTTGTATTAAGTTAAGATTCTCCATAGAAACAGAACCAATAGAAGAGAGAGAGAGAGATTATCTGTGGCTCAAGTGATTACAGAGGCTAAGTCCCGCCATCTCTAGTTAGCAAGCAGGAGACCCAAGAAAGCCCATGGTCTTAGTTCCAGTCCAAAATCTGGAAAATACCAATGCCCAATTTTGTTCCCTTTTACTCCAATGAAGGTCAATCTTTTTGTTCTACTAAGGCCTTCAATTGACTAGATGAAGACAACCCACTTTACTCATTTTACTGATTCAATTGTTAATCTCATCCCAAAACAACTTCACAGACACACCCAGAATAATGTTTGACCAAATATCTGGGCACCTTGTGGTCAAGTTGACCCATGAAATTAACCATCACACATTATTGGGAAAAAAATTGGGGGCACATTAGAAAAAATAAAAATTTCATGTAATTAGTTACAATATTAAAAGATACTTTAATATTTTCTTTGCAATTTATCCAATTTTAGTTGTTGAATATTTTGAACAAGTTTTTTGAAGGTCATTGCCTAGAAGATTTTTCCTTCATGGTTTCTGAAATTATACCTTTCCTTCAAGTCATCCTTTATATTTCTTTTTTTTTTTTTAAGATTTTATTCATTCATTCGACAGAGAGAGCCAGCCACAAGCAAGGGAAGTGGGAGATGGAGAAGCATGCTTCCCACAGAGCAGAGAGACAGATGTAGGGCTCAATTCCAGGACCCCAAGACCATGACCTGAGCCAAAGGCAGACACCCAATGAATGAGCCACCCAGCACCCCATCCTTTATATTTCTAATCAAATTTAATTGCCTCCCATTTCCATCCTCCTATAACATTTATGTATTAGAATCTAGAATTCAACTCCGTTTGTCTCTTGGTAGAGATAGAGATGTCTGTGTATTGCCTATTTCTTCCAGTAAGTTCCTTGGCTATTAGTACCAGAGTCCTTGACTTTTATCCCATTAAACAAAGTGGACTCTCTTGCTCCTGGTACAATGCTCAAAAAAATGTTTGCTGAGGTAAATAAAATTGCTTAAATAAAAATACCTAATTCCCTTTTAAAAAGTGAATGGAGGGGCGCCTGGGTGGCTCAGTGGGTTAAAGCCTCTGCCTTCCGCTCAGGTCATGATCCCAGTGTCCTGGGATCGAGCCCCACATCAGGCTCCCTGCTCACCAGAGAGCCTGCTTCCTCCTCTCTCTCTCTGCCTGCCTCTCTGCCTACTTATGATCTCTGTCAAGTAAATAAATAAATAAAATCTTAAAAAAAAAAAAAGTGAAGGGAATTTCCAAAATGAATAGTGGATGAGATTTAAAACTCACCTAATTCAAATTTTGGACACATATTTTTCACATTAAAGGCTCAAGCCCAGTCCTACATTTCAATTTCACACACACACAGCAATTTCCTGACTGAATATTCTACATTGAAATTCTCTGAAAACTCAAGCAAAGATGTGCCCTCCCCTCATATGGTGTAACAACGCAAGAAGACCCACACTGGAAACCTGAGTCAACCCTGTGGATCAAGAGAACTGATGTGGAGTAACAAAACTTTATTGCTATTCTTGATTGCATTCTGGTTAGGAGGAATAATGAACTTCACTAAATCCTTCAGAATAAACCACTTATTCCTCCTTGAGCACTTGCTTACAGAAGAGAGTTGAATCTGTGATGAAATGCTTGGCCAAGAGCAACCTGAAAAATGGCAGTGATAAGCATTTTAAGTGATGTAAAAGTCAAGACATTTTGAAATAGAAGTCATTACCATGAATGCATGATGATGGACACTAAAAAGTTCAGGGAATACTAGCAAGAAAAAGAATATAGAATTGATAAATTTTCCTGCGACACGATTTTTGCCATCTGAAAGCTTTTCCTCCATTTCCCAAAGTGTCACCAGCCTTCAACATTTCTTGGGGACAAATTCTAAAGTTCCTCAAACTATGAGAGATGTATTTTTAGGCTGCCAGTATGCCGGATATGAAGTTGTACTTATCTACGGGACCCTAGAGAGAATGGAATGTTCCCTAGGACTTCAAAGCAACTAGATTTAGAATCTACAACTGAGGATTTTAGAGATGGATTGGTTTGCCTTCTAGAGCAGAGAAAGATTGGCACCGTAGGGGGCACTTGCAGCATATGGTTTTGTCCATCTGGAAAGGGGGTTGTGTGCTGTTGTTACCAACTGCTCGCTGCATGTTCTGGGTTTTGACGAGTCTAAGTAAAATAAAATAAAAATGTATATTATACTAAGGCAGAGTGTTTAATGCTTTAAAGGCATACATAAAAGAAATTTAAAGGGGGAATAGAGATGTCCTGTAGCCAATTCTATCCAGAAAAGATTCGTTTGGGGAAAGGCACTGTGAAGTCAGGTCAACACACCAGCATACCTAAGGATTCTCTAGCTTTGCCGGCAGAAGCAAAGCAGCCTGAAAGAGTTCCCAGATTATTATTTAGAGAGAAACCCTACCTCTATCAAGGAGCTAAGATATTGTAGTACTGAAACACCATGAACACAGGTGCCTTATTTCTTTTGTGAACTGCAGTATGCCTAGAACCCAGGGCAGTATCTTGGGTATAATAGCCGCTCAAAATATCTGCTGCAAGTTTGGATGAGTAGTTCTAAGGTGTGTATCTACCAGCACACTCACAGCCTGGCCCCTTACGCTGTGTCAACAAGGTTGAGTTTTCATCTTTTAATTGTACTCCTAGATATTTAAGTATTAAGGTAAATAACATAAATAGTATAAAATAAAATGTGTGGAAGGGAAAGTTAGGATCTCCTGTCACTGTCAATGTCATCCGGACTCTATAATCTTGGGAAACCCCCTGGGTTTCAGTTTCCACTACTCTAAAATTAATGGCTTAGATAAAATGGTGTGGTTTTTTAATTTCAGTATAAATTTCTAATATAACTCTGCTTTCTTTTCTTACAGGTATTATTTCTCCTTTCCTTCTTTTTTATTTTTTTAATTCCTTCTCTTCTCCTCTGAATTCCCTTCTTTCTTTCCTTTTCCATTTTCTCTCCCCTTTTTCCTTTTCTCTCTGTGCTTCTGTCTTATTCTCTTTCTTATGTAGATGATAGGTAAGAGATAGTTCATAGACAGGAGATAGATAAAATGTAGCTAGATAGATAGACCTTGTTTTATTTGAAGAAAACTTTCAAATGTAATTATAACTGTGGGTATCTTTGTGGGGTCACAAGAGTATGAAAGCTTTACTTTCTGACTTAAGTAGCTGAGTCATGTCAGAAGTTGCTAAGTGCTTCCACACCAGAGAGGTCTATACCATTACTGGATAAAATGATTCCTGGAAATATCTTGCAAATCTCAAGTCACTACTATAGTGCTTAGGTAAATGTCTGATGTAATTTTCATTAATAATAATTATCTTTTCCTAACGGGGGAGGGAGGTGAACGAGAGATTCCTATTTACTGAAAATGTTTACCCAATAATTATTTTTCCCCAGTAGCCAAATAACCAAAACACATTGAAGTATTAAATCAAATTTATATGGGATTTTGTAAGTGTATATCATGGCTTTGGTTACGCAGTAAAGAAAGCAGGTTTTCAGAATTTTATGATGTGGTATCTGGAAAGAAATTTTTACAAGAAACCCAATTTTCTTTGGGGAGCTAGTTATGGGCAGTGCCCTGAGGCATCAGCAAAGTCATGTCTCCAGGAGCCTAATCATCTGGGCTGAAGTATTGCTAGGAGCACTTTTTCATTATTTATTATAGTCACAAGAAAGGCTAGTGTAAATTTTTTGCATATATTATAATCACAAGCTTATTAGTAAAAAATTTGATAGTTACTAAATTAAAAATCAAATTTTGAAAGTAAAGAAAATATAGAAAACCAGGTTTGACCATAAAAAAAGTTACTATTTCCTCAAATCTAATTTTTTTTATTTAAAAAAAGTACTCCTGATATTCATTCTCACTCCCTAGAGGCAACTACCATGAACATTTTCTTGTGTTTATATAGCTCTCATTATGTGTGTAAATATTTTGTTTTCACTTATTATGAGTTGACATTTTTCTATAATGAAAACTATAGGTCTATTACAATGAAATCTACTGAGTGGTTATGCCATAATTTTTTCTAACTAGTCTCTTGATGAACAAAAAAGTTTCTTCCAACAAAAAAATGCAATATAAAGTGTGCATATAGTTATATATTAATGCAGCGTGAAAAATGTTGCATTAAACATCCTTGTGTGCATATCTTTGCCTGCTTGAATTAGTAGAGCTATCAGAAAAAGTCCTCAGAAATGGAACTGAGTCCAAGAATATGTACACTTTAAGTTTTGATAGATGGTGTCAAATTGTTATCCAAAGAAATGTGCTTATATACACTCCTCCATCCACCCCATACTCAGGAATATTGTGTATTTAATCTCTTCCTGTCTGAGTGGTAAAAATTTGTATCACATTGTTCTAATTTCCATCTTATGAGTGAGGTAGAATCTCTTTTCATGTGACTGTTGGTATTTCTAGTTCTCTTCCTGTGGATTTGTAATTCGAATACATTTTTAATTTGCAACCTCAGTGAGTCCTCTTAATTTCTGCCAAGTTTCCTTAATGGCTACAAAGGATTCTTAAAATAAAGTCTATACCCCTTCACCACTCCTGACCAACAGTCCAAAATAGAACAACATGGTGTCAGTCAGAAAATGTTGGAGTAGAAGGGAGGAAGGGGAAGGAGAGGTGGAGGAGGGGAAAGGGGTGAGGATATCAGGAGGGTAGTTAGGAGGGGCTAGGAGAGGGGAGATGGGCTGAGGAAGAGGGGGAAGGGCGAGGGATGGGGGCAAGAACAATGGAGAGAGACTACAGAGAGACACTTGGTGAAGTCTGAATTCCTGAGTGGTATAATTTTGAATTCTACACATGCTCCAAAGAGGTATGCCCTGGCCCATCACTGTGAGAGGGGGCACTGCTCAATCCCAGGAACTGTTGCGGGCCCTGCCAGCCCTCCTCGTCCTGGCATTGGTAGCAAGGAGAGTTCGAGTGGAGAACCCACAGCACTATCCTAATACTGCATTAGATTTGCAAACAAAGGCAAATTTATTCCTCAATCTCCCCCCCCCCCCCCCCCCCCCCCCGCACACACACCCCTTAGGAACATTCTTGGCAATAAAGAAAATACGGGCGTTCATAAATGTCTCACTTACCGTCCACCCCTGTGGAGATCACACACCTGCGAGAACGACTTCACTCACCACACTCCCCCACCTCGCTGCTATAAACTGTGCATGAAACATGGCCGGCAGGCAGAGGATTCTCATGACATTTATTTTCATCTCCCAGCCTGAGTAACTCTGATGTGACACCACACATGAAATGGCACCCCCCTATTTATGTGTCAGGATTATGGAGTGACAAAATCAAGGAATCATACATAAAAGCCCCATCTTCTAACTTACGGCCACCCTTTAGAAAGGACCTTGCTATTGGCCTTTCTCCGTTTCTAAAAGTAAATGAAAACTCACTGGAGAAGAAGCCTGACTTTGGGATCCATTCTGATTTCCCAGTCGTTCTTGTTGTCACCGCTCGTCTCACGCACTGCTCCCTGGCTGGCGCTGAAAATAAGAAATGGAGGGGGGGCGCCTGGGTGGCTCAGTGGGTTAAGCCTCTGCCTTCGGCTCAGGTCATGATCCCAGGGTCCTGGGCTCGAGCCCCGCATCGGGGCTCTCTGCTCAGCGGGGAGCCTGCTTCCCCCTCACCCTGCCTGCCTCTCTGTCTACTTGTGATCTCTGTCTGTCAAATAAATAAATAAAATCTTTGAAAAAAAATGGAGGGATGTGGGTTGGGTTCACAGAGGAGCAGTGATGATAATAGGAGAGGAGGGGAAATAGAATCCTAAAAATAATTTTTAAAAAATCAGTACTTGATCTTTTTTAAAATAGGGATTGGGATCAAATTTTCCTCTGTTGCTGTGCAAGGATTATTTATAGATGGGTGTAAGGAAACAAATTCTGAAAGAGGGACCACTGCCAGCTCGAGGCTCTTGAAGCAAAGGCAAGGTCAGGTCCCCTGATCTGCAGAACAGCTTGCGAGTAAGGAATAAAGAAGCAAATTCTCCTTCAGTTTTCCTAGCAGCCTAGATGTGCTGGCCTCTCTTTGCCATTAAGGAAACTTAGGCACCTGTGGTAGACTGATGGGCTTAGGAATGTGCAAGAAAATCTTCCACTTCATAGATATGTACATTTTAAAAAAGTTTTACTTTATTCTTTCTCTACCATTATTAAACAAAAATAAAGCAGGCGTGTGTGTTTAAGGGGGTATGTGGGGTATGTGAGAAGTGGCACAAATCATATCTATGCATCCTCAGTTTGCAGTCCAAAACAATACTGATCTTTGATAACGTTTCAGAGCCATTGTTAAGAGAGGTCTATTTTTATTGATTGCAAATAGTAAATTACTCAGCAGCCAGGGAAATGAGTCAGCAGCATTTTAATAATTTTATTTACTCTAAGAAAACCAAATAACAGGTTTCCATTGAATAAATATAATTCCATGTTTACTCAATGACAAATACAAACTAGAAAATAAAATTGTTTTTCAGAAACTCCAGAGTCACGTAATTCATCTTGAAAATAGAATTCTTTCTTACAATGGTGTTTGGGATTTTTTTTTTTTTTAAGTATTGCGGAACCTAATCCTTGATATGTTTGAGCAGTAAATTTCCTTTGGTCCCTATTTTAGTCATTTCCTACATTCCATGAACAGGATATGGGAGGAGTGGTTGTTTCCCATTTATCTAATCTTTCTCTGACCTTGGAAAACTAAAGGTTAAATTCAACTCCATTCTTGTCCCTGGGCTGACAGAAGGGAATCATTCAGTCATAGCAACCACCCTCCTAATTTTTTTTATGAGGCATTATCCTCTTTAGAGAGCAAGAGTAAGGGGGTGGAAGGAAAAAAAATTAAAAACAGCAACAACAACAAAAAACCCCTGTGTTTCCCATTCAAAAATAGCTGAAAGCTCTCTAACTTTAGCAAAGATAAACCGTAATAGAATGTTCCTCAGTACAAATAGCTTCAGAGTAGTATCATGCACATATGAATTTTTCTATCATAATAGTTATCTTCTTTTCTAGGGTGAAATTTTAATTGCTAAATTTTTAATAGTGTGCTAAGAATAATTTCTTTTCATTCGTGTATGAAGATGATGTTATTGATCTTGCAAATTTGGTCTGTAACTCAGATTATTGTCTAGTAATGAGGAAAATGTAGAATTTTCTCTTCATTATAATAAAAATGGGGAAGAAATAAAAAAATAATAATCTTAAAAATAAAAATCTGGAAGGAAAGTGTGAAAAGGAGCTTGTAATTTTACACTGATCATCTGTGTTCTGTACAGGAACAAGATGCAAATAGAATAATATAATAAGAATTGGAGGCATAACTATTTTCAGGGTCAGAAGATTTGAGAAAACATTGCTGCATTTGCCATTGGTCTGTGAATAGCTAAACTTCTCACTCCTTGTAAATGAGAGAAGAAGCAGCATTTTTACATCCCTCCCCAGTTGGATGACATCATCTCATCTCAGAAAAGCTGCCTCTTCAGAAAACCACTGATTAATCTGGGATTCTGGGAGTTTGCTTTGCTTATTGGTAGAAATCATCTAACTTTGGATATTTGTCCTACGATATGGATAGGAAGAATGAAAACTTAGAAACAGACAGAAGACTCGAAATGTAACAACTATAAAAAAGAAAGAAATGCTGTTACGGGCAAATTCTTGCACTCATCAACTTTGTTAAAAGTTCTCTTTCATTTTGTATTACCTTAAGAAGTAATTGTCTTATTCTCTTATGGTTGAATTCTAGAATACCTAAGTATAACCTTGCAAAAAACTTGTATGATGATAAAGAGTACATCCACACCCAAACTGAAATGTGGTTAATCAGTCACAGAATTCATGGCCTTTGGATAGAAGTCAGTTTCAACTATAATCAGATAATTTTCTACCTTCTGCTCTGAGGTAAGTCAAAAGGACCCTGTGTGTGCAAGTTTATTGGAAACAAGGGAAATGCAGATCAGATTCTATTCATAAACTTTTTAGAGTTCTTTGAACAATGACAGAAATAGAAATATCATTAAATTTGCATTTAGAATTAAAATTCAAAAGGATATGGAGGATAACTTTATAAGCAAATGCAAAATGAATACTTTGCAAAACTATAGCATTCAGTAAATAGTTTTCAGTAGTATAGACATTTTAACAATATTTGTTCTTCCAATCTATGAGCATGGAATGTCATTCCATTTCTTTGTGTCATCTTCAATTTCTTTCGTCAATGTTGTAGTTTTCAGAGTACAGGTCTTTCATGTTTTTGGTTAAGTTTAGAAAACCCAGAAATAAGCCTACAATTATTCTTCAATTAATCTTCAACAAAGGAGGAAAGAATACACAATGAGAAAAAGACAGTGTCTTCAACAATGGTGCTAGGCAAACTGGTCAGCTACATGTAAAAGAATAAAATGACCACTTTCTTTCACCATAGACAAGAAAAAATTCAAAATGGATTAGACCTAAATGTGATACCTGAAAGCATAAAAGTCCTAGAAGAGGACAGGCAGGAATTTCTCTGACATTGGCTATAGCAGCATTTTTCTAGATATGTATCTTGAGCCAAGGGAAATAAAAGCAAATAAAATGATTGGGACTTGATCAAAATAAAAGGCTTCTGCACAGCAAAGGAAACAATCAACAAAACTAAAAGCCTACAGAATGAGAAGATATTTGCAAGTCCAATAAAGTTAGTATCCAGAATATATATAAAGAATTTATAACTCAATACCCCCAAAACAAATAATCTGATTTAAAAATGGGCAGAAGACAGGAATAGACATTTTTCCAAAGAACATATCAAGGTGGGGGTGCCCGAGTGGCTCAGTGGGTTAAGCCTCTGCTTCTGGCTCAGGTCATGATCTCAGGGTCCTGGGATCAAGCCCCGCATCGGGGTGTCTGCTAAGTGGGGAGCCTGCTTCCCCTTTTCTCTCTGCCTGCCTCTCTACCTACTTGTGATCTCTGTCAAATAGATAAATAAAATCTTTAAACAACAACCTAAAAAGAACATATCCAGGTGGCCAACAGACACATGAAAAGATGCTAAACATCACTCATCATCAAGGAAGTACAAATCAAAACTAAAAGAAATACCATCTCACACATGTCAGAGTGGCTAAAACCAAAACCATAAGAAACAAGTGTTGGCGAAGATGTAGAGAAATAGGAACAGTTGTGCAATGTTGATGGGCATAAAAGCAAGTGCAGCCATTCTGGAAAACAATATGGAGATGCCTCAAAAAGGTAAAAATAGGACTACCCTATGACCTGGTAATCACATTACTGGGTATTTACCCCCAAAATACAAACTACTAATTCAAAGGGATACATGCACTCTTATGTTTGTAGCAGCATTATTTACAATATTCAAATCATGGAAGTAGCCCAAATGTCCATCAATAGGTGAATGGATAAAGAAGATGTGGCGTACACAATGGAATGTTATTCAACCATAAAATGAGTGAAATTTTGCCATTTGCAACAACATAGTTAGAGCTAGAGAGTGTAATGTTAAGTGAAATAAGGTAGTCAGAGAAGTACAAATACCATATGATTTCATTCATATGTGGAATTTAAGCAACAAAAAAACAAACAAAGGAAAAGAGAGAGAGAGAGAAAGAAAACCCAGAAATAGATGTTTAACTCTAGAGAACAAACTGAGGGGAGGTAGGTGGGGAGATGAGTTGAAATAGATGGTGGGGATTAAGAATACACTTAGGGTGATAAGCAGTGAGTAATGTAAAGAATTACTGGATCACTGTATTGTACATCTGAAACTCATACAACACTGTATGTTAACTATGTTGGAATTAAAATTTAAAAAACAATAAAAAAGTAAAGCATTCAACAGTGAGATAATTTAAGGTTAGATATAATACACATTCTAATAAAAGAATGACAGTAAAAGCTATCTTCTGAAATTCGGTTGCCTAAGCTAGGTCTTCACCACCTGAAAAGACTGCTTCACTGTAGGATACTCTTAGCAATTAGAAGTTGTGGATAAAAAGAAGCCAAGGCCAATTCTACCTTCCTTTCCCCTGTGTTGACAAATATTCCCCCGGGAGAATCACCTTGTCTTCATACAGAAAAGACTTTTAATAAGATCTTTTAAGAGTTGGAACAGTTCGTTAATGTCCAAATTTTTATTCAGAAGACCTCATCAGCATTCCATTAACAAATTAGTAGTCTCTGATCCTACAGTCTCTATTTTCTTTTCCAATTAAATGCAGGTTCTCTATTAAACACTGGAAGTATTAAATAAAAATAATATTGTAGGTTGTCATCATCTTTTAAGTAGTAATGTAATTACTTTTACAGTGATGGGGCATTCAACTCACAGTCTTCTGATCTTAACTTGTTTTCACAAAGAGCCTTTCCAACCAGAGAGAATACACAATCTGATCATGCAAGGGTAGCTGTTTATTTTGCCATGCAACAGAAAAAAAAAATGGTCTCACCCACCTCATGAAACCTGCAGGAATCATGAAATAGTCTTTTGGGAAGTCTTGATATTTTTTTGTGTGTGTGTGCACTTGTCTCTCTTGAGAGTAAGCTATGCAGGGCTTGGTTGAACGGATTGATTGTAAGGAAGGAATGAACAGAGTCTGTGTGGATCCCAGACAAAGCCAGGGCCACTAGAGCCATGGCGGTCTCATTGTTTCTGTCCTGAAGAGATACATTTAGAGGCTAGTTCTAATTCACTTCTGCCTTCAAGTGACTTCAACCAGAGTGTTGTGTTTGCAGAAGGTTTATTATCTGACCTTAATCCCAGTCAGTCAGAAATCGCAGTGTGAATATTCCCACAGCAACCTAAGTTCTGCTCTCCATGCAAAAGGATTATTCTGGGACAAGGGATCTCTTGTGACATGGTTATGTAATAAGGCCTTTCAACTACTCTGAAAATGCTCAGTTAAAATGGCTACCATTTGGAATCTGTGTAGTGGATGTTAACAGCACCCTTCTATTTGAAAGGGGGGGAAATAGAAGTGCGATAAGAAAGTTGTTTTCAAATCTAGAAAAGCTTTTCAACATGCATAAAGAAGATTTATAGTCTTCCTTTCATTTCAACTTAAATTTCTCTTCATTCTTCTCTATTAATATATCTTTTATACATTTGGTGGAAAAAGTCCAATGCAGCATAAATTAAATTAGGCCAAATAATTAGGGAAAGCTTGTTTGTTAAATTCACATTTTTAAATGCTTTGAGTTGGAAACATATTGAAGAATAGCCATAAAATCAAGAGAAATGTTCAATTTCTACATATCAGTGAAGACTGAATCAGGGATTAGAGAGAAACATAGAAAGGTAATTACTAAGGATTAGAATTTCATTTGTATTTTCAACCTGACCACTTCTCTGTGAGCCAGAACAAAGGTAGCTTTAATTCAACGAAAAGGATACATACTCTTTTTTAGGCATAGTTGTTATTCAACACTTCTACCAGCTTTAGTGTGATGTAAGTGATGTGCCATTTACAGCCAGGAAGATTTCAGTGTGAATTCCAGATAAGTCCCTTCAGTCCTGTTTATACTTATCCTCTGTCTAACTCAGTTTTCTCATCTATAAAATGAGGTAAGACACTCATCTCTCTATTTTGAAATAATATAATGAAAGCATTGAACACACACTTGTGCATAATAATTACTTAATATGTTTCTTCTCCTAGTCTGTTCTCCATGTCTTAGTGTGTTAGTATGCATATGTGGGATATTTTTTATCCAAAAATACATATAATAGTTTGAGGAACTGACCAGTATAGAGGAAAAAACACAGGCTTTGGAATCACAGAGATTTTTAGTTAATTCTCAGATTGACTCTCTCTTTCCTAGATTTGTTCTCAAACCTCAAGTTTGCACAGTTGAAATAGAGATAGAACTATCTACCTTGTAAGATTTGGGGTGATTAAATGTGCAAAATACCCAGCATAGTGCCTGTTATTAACCAGAGCCCCAGTGAATGGTCATTGATATTGTTAATATCCTAGTTTTGATTTAAAGAGCACAATGTCAGTATTATCAGAAGTCATGTTCACAAGAAGTTAGTCAGGAATGGAGTCTAAGAAATAAAAGTAAGAATAGAAATTAAAAATTGTAATAAAAAGATACAGATATAACTTTTGATAATAAATGATTATCATTCAGAATGAAAATAGGGACTTTATCCTAATATAATAAAATCCTATACTAATTGGAATATAAAATATATTACATTGCTTGCTGTAACTTAATTTTCTGTTTTCAAAACAACATATATATAGATATACATATCTATCTATCTATCTATATATATATAATAGTCCCTATTTGTTATTTCTTACCCAAGGGGAATATTTTTTTTTCTCTTCCAACAGAGTATAAATATGACAATATTTCTTGGGAAGATGAAAATTTGAAGAAATTACATAGGGTGATTTCTGTCATCACTTCTCTGACACTAACTTTGACAGCTTTTAATCACTCATTATGAAGTTATACCATACCTTTTTTTATCACACCAGGCTGCATGTATTACAAATAAATAAGAATTAAAATTCTTTAATTTTTCCCTATTGAATTTTTAATAGAAGTTCCCTATTGAACTTTTAATTTTTTTTCCCTTTTGAATTTTTATGGTAAATCAATTTGCCTATTATATATACAAAAGATAAATCAACTAATCAAATTATCCTTATTAATTTTGTATACTTTTAAAGGTCTACCAAATGCTTAGAATGAGATGAAAATTCATTTATTTTCATCTGCCTTCCTACCACACACATTGTCCAAATCCTCATCCACATAATACTTTCTTTCTTTTGTATTTGTCTTATAGTCTAGGGAGGAAAACACTTACAAATGTCCATGTTGGAATTAGAGCTTTTCTGCAACCATCCCACTGAATTCTACAAGGGCTTCCACAAAAGCCACTTAGCTTCACTTCGGAATGTGTGCACCTATCTCCTTCACAATCAGTACCAGAGTCCCTCACAAGAATATTCCTTACAGCCAGTACAAGGTGGCCACTTTTAACATTAGGAAAAAAAATGTAATAATCCAGGGAACACAGAGTTAGAACTAAAATGCCATTCCAAGGTGAACCATTAGTCTACAGCTGTATTCAGGTTTCATTGGTTGGATGGAGGAAGCAGTACAGACATTCTGACAAGATTTCAAGGTCACAGTTATTGTTAAGACTTCAAGGTCATTCTTAAGTCTATGATGGTTAGAAAGACTTTAATCTCCATCACGATTCATTCATTCTACTTATTTAACAAATATGTATTGAGTGTTGTGTGTGGGTCAGGCATTCTAGTTTCCAGAGTTAGCAATGAATATATTGGTTAAAATTCTTTATCTTCATAGGACTTATATTCTGGCAGTGGGAGACAGATAATACAAATAAGTAAATTATGTAATAATGTCTGTTAGTGATACTGGAGAAAATAAATTACAAAAATGGAATGGGCTGTTAAAGCTGGGAAATGATATCATTCATGCAGCATGGTCAAAGAAAGGCTCACTGAGGAGGTCCCATTTGAGCAAAGTCCTGAAAGAGGGGAGATGCAGAGATGAGCATGTAGATATCTAGGGAAAGAGCATTCCCACAAACAGGACAGTATGTGGAAGGCCATGAATGGCGGCAGGCCCCATGTTCAAAGCACAGCAAGAAGGCAGTGTTGTAGGAGTCAAGCAAGTGAGGGCAGGGTCAATAAGATGGAGAAGTAATGACAGAACTTACAGGCCATTGTCAAGATCTTGGCTTTCATTTGGAGTGACGAGGAGAGCCACTAGGGCGGTTTTAGCTGAGGAGTGGCACAATTTTACTCACATTTATTAAAAATAATTCATCTGTTCTATGTGTGTAAAAAGACGGAACAGAGGGAGTGGGTAGGATTGTCGCAAGTGGCTCAGGAGAGATGACCATGATAAGGGTCAGAGCGGAAGTGGCGAGGGTGGTGAGATGGTTGGGATACATCTGAAAATAAAAAGCCAAGCACATATTTTTGCAATATCTTAGATCAGCAGTATTAAGGAACTCCTCAATCTAAGGAAGTCCAGTTTCCTTGAAAATCTTTATTGCCTAATTAAGTAGGGAAACATACTTTTAAGTGGTCTCCTGAGTCTTTTGTCATTTCACCATCCTCGGGCCTACTGGAATGCCAGAACTCAGCAACTCTTCTGGGTGAATAGGTGGACCATAAACAATGATCTCTCCTTCCATAGTCATTTAGGAATGTTGTACTTGGCACAGTGGATTTCCAGTAGCTAAAGGCTCATTTCCTTGGGTCAAAATACCATCTGGCAGTTAACACAGACTTTCCTGATGATCTTAAGATATAAAGCAAGCCACTTTGATTAGGAGCAACGTCCAGTTCTGAATTCCAATGGAAGTACTGAATCCATGCTCAATGTGGTAAGCCAGTACAATACCCTCTTCCCAACCACCTTACCATATAAAAGAAAAGATAGAAATTAAGTAGCATTCATAGTAATTATAAGTCTCACAATTCCTTAGCAGTCAGAACCACAGAGCTTTATTTTCCAATGCTACAGATATCAGTTTTGTTTGACAGCAATAAAAGTTAGGACTTAACATCAAAGAATGAATCTTTAATGATATACTTACATAGTTGCTGTCCTAATTAATGTCCTGTGTGAAGTCTGAAGTTTTGATAACATTAAATAGTATTTATATATTAACATCTTCTATTCCTATCCTAATTTTAAAAACTATTAAAAGATACACTATATCTTGGGATGCCTCTACTCAAGAGGTGGTCCATGAACACTTTTTGACTGATATATATATAGATACATATAAAGGACAAGATATATATAGATATGTATATCTACAGATATATCTTTTTTCCCAGAAGAAGATATTCTATGGTTGAATATTGTAGTGAACATTTGAAAATATTTTGAAACTTCAAAACACCATCTTCAGGATCACATTAGGAGTACAAGAACCTTCATTTGCAAATAATGTCCATTTCTTCAGAATGATGGAGGCAGTGAAAGGGCATGGGCACTCCATCCACTGAGGAAGGCCAGCACAAATGATACAAAGGTAACAAAAACATTGTGTGTCCATTTGTTCTAATCATATCACATGTGTTAACACACTTAATATCACAGTTAATTTCTAATGATGTTGACTAATATTTATGAATATTTACTATGTACAAGCATGTTTTTAAGTGTTTACAACTATAAAGTCTTTCACTGATTTTACAAGTGAAAAACAATGGCTTAGAGGTTAAGTAATCTGACCATAAGCAAAGACTTCTATTCAGGCACAAGGCTTAAACTCCGAGACAATGAATATACATTATGACTTAAACATAACTATAACTGCGGGTTTGTATGTATGTATATGGATTTGCACAGTTTCCTGAAAACAGTTTTGTTGTGATTTATTTATATCTCTTAATATGCCATACCTAGAATCCATGAATTGCCCAGCTCTCTAACAGTACATTCTTCTGTTTGACACTAATGAATGTATAAAGGGAAAGGTCTAGACTTTGGAGCAAGGACATTTTGCCTATATGTGGCCACAAGAAATATCCAAAAATAGCATGGGACTTCTAGAATGCAAGAATCTCTTTAAGAAAATAAGTCTGGAGTTTTCCCATCCTTCAATGCTTCACTCATACACTGCAGTTTGCAGACTCTCAGTTTAAGCTATTTTTGTTGTAATAATATTTTCCATTATTGATATATTATAGCTAATTGATAACATATTTACAGCAATATATTTTTATGTATATAAGTTATAATTATGATAATATAATTATTTGTTTTATTTTTCTTTTCCTTACCATGAAGTGTAATTTTTAGTCATGAGTCAATTCTATTTATGTTTGGAAATTTTAAATAAAGACTTGAAATAAGCTTACAGATGTGACATAAGGGACATATTACATTATTTCAGAGTAAGTATATGCAGATATAATTATATCAGCAAAACTATAGATTCAATGGAAAGGATAATTGCTGTTGAAAAAAATTATTTTTGACTATGTAGACCTATAAAACTCTATAACAGTTGGAATGCCCACAGTTTGACTGATTCAGTATATCTTGGTTTGTTATGATAAAGTAAGGAGCATATTAAAAGAATCTTGTCAGATTTTACACCACTAGTTGCAAAATCTGAACCAGCTATTGGTTATATATTAAGTTTCTATCTGTGTGTTTTAATTTAATTAATTTTATTCTTAATTGAAGTGTACTTGACATATTATATTAGTTTCAAGTGTACAACACAATGGCTTAACATTTATATCCCTTACAAAATGCTCACAACAATAAGTGTAATTACCATCTATCACTATACAAAGTTATTACAATATTATTGATAATATTCCCTATGCTGTACTTTTCAACCCCTTGACTTCTTATTTTACAAGTGGAGTTTTGTATCTCTTAATATCCTTCACCTATTTCACCCATCCTCCCGCCCACCTGCCCTCTGGCAACCACCTGTTCTCACTACTAGTTACAAAAGCTCCAACTATTGGTTATATGTTAAATTTCTCTCTGTCTAAAACACCAAAACCGTATTCTTTAGCCTCATTTTTAACAATGCTTCTTGGGAAAGTGAGTATTTTGGAACACCAAAACAACCTCAACTTGCATAAACAAGCATGTGCAACTTCCTTGGGAAAGGTTTGTTGTTTAATTTGCTTTTGAAGGAAGCAATTGATTTTTCTTGGCAGATCTGATAAAAATAACGAGGCCTTGATTGTCTAATCTGGAGGTCATGTCCTTCTTAGGAATCATCAGTGCATAACTCAGAGAGAAGGGAAATTAAGTTCTCATAGGACTGTCTTTTGATATATGTCTGCAACATTCTACTATGCACAGTCCTCTGCTATGAAATTACTAACATAAGCAGGTTGGAAGTAAAAAAATATATATATAAATACATACATATAAAATATATATATAGTTCTCATTTGTTTTGTGAGTTATATCAGTATATATGAGAAGAACATATCAGATAGCAAGACAGTGATTAAGGATGCTTTTCTACTAAATTCTCACTAGTTTTGAGCACTTCCCTCATAATCAGCTCCACTAACCCCAAATTTATGAAATTTTGGAAGCCTTGATCAAGTGTTTCTTTATATTATGTACAATGTGTAAAGATAGAATTTGAAAGCAAATTAAGAATGCAAATAAGATTTGTGAGGTTATTTTTTAGCATACAAAATGAAAAACAATTTATAAGTTTTATACAATGTAATTAGAAATTATTCTTACATCTTTGTTGGAGGAATTATCAGTGGACTTTTACTCTGTAGCATTTTTTAGTAATTTGTGGATTGGAAAGAAATGGAAAATGAATTTAATTAAAATCATTTCTACAATTTACATCCTAAATTAAATGGTTCATATTATCACTATTTTAATTCATATTAATGTAATTTGAGGGTTGATGAATTAAAGACATACTGTAGGCATAGTTAAGATGGATTTCAGTAAAACCTTATAAAGGAAATATTCTCAATATCCATAATTTCCATGTCAAATTTATGCAGAACCATTGAATAAATACACTTAAATAATATTGACCAATGGCTAACATAGAAGGAGTATTTTAAGTTGGACTTATAAACAATATTATTAGGTTAAGGGCATAGAGGGCATGCTGATAAGAATTTGAGATGACACGCAGATTCTATAAAATTAATGTAATGTCTGAATTAATGTAATGACTGAAAATTGTGGCTTTGAAAGATCTTAAAGTGAGAAAAAAATGGCCAAAATGAAGCTATGAAACTTAATGGAGCTAAATGTGAAACTTAAATTTATGTTAAAAAGTCAATTGTGCACCAAAAATGAATTCAAAATGCATCAAAGACCTAAATGTAAGAGGTAAAACTATCAAATTAGGAGAAACATAGGGGAAAAGCTTCCTGACAGTAGATTAGGAAGTGATTTCTTGGACATGACAAACAAAGCACAATCAGGAAAAGTAAAAATAGATAAATTGGGCTACATCAATATTAAAAATTTTAGTGCATCAAAAGAACACAGTCACAGAGTAAAAACGCAACTTCTGTAATGGGAAAGAATATTTATAAAGCATGTCTCTGATAAGGGATTAATATCTCAAATATAAAAACAATTCCTACAACTCAACAACAAAAAATAAATGGCCCAATTTAAAAGTGGGAAAAGACTTGAATAGATGTTCCTCCAAAGAAGACATGTGAATAATCAATAAGCATAAGAAAAAATGTTTAACATTATTTGTCATTAGGAAATTGCAAATCAAAACCACAATGAGATATTACCTCACACCCATTAAGATGGCTACTACAAAGAAGGAAGGAAGGTGAAAAGGAAAAGGAAGTGAAGGGAAGGGAAGGAAGGGAAAGGGAGGGAGAGAAGGAGAGAGAGAGAGAGATATGAAATAAAATTAAATAAATACTAAGTATTCTATGATATCCAAAAAACCCCCACACAATGTAATTAGCAAAGTGCTTAATATTAACTACCATTATTATATCTTTATACTATACTACCAAATAGCCTTTTCATAAAATGGAGTTATTATGAAATGAATAATTTCTAAGTATTTTTAGAGCTGTCTCTATGAAAGAGTTTTATTTATTTGGCAGCCAAAAGTCATAACTAGAAAGGTGGAGTAGAAAACTACAGGAAAAGAAGTAGTTTTGTCTTACTTTGAAGAAGCTTTCTGTAGAATGAAATGTTTGAGAATTAAATAAGCTGTCCTAAAATGCAGTGAGCTCCCTGGCACTATTCTTCAAGTAGCAGCCAGAAGACTATGGTAGGGATGCATTAAGATGAATTTCTACTCTGATTAGAGTGTTATGCTAGACAATATTTTCTTCTAATATTCGATGATTCTATAACTTAAACATTTTTCTTATCAGCATTCACTCCAGTGCTCCTCACAAAATAGTTGCTTGATTCTGAAAGATTGGCCCAAGTAGAAAGCTCTAGATCACACATAGCATAGGAAAGTGATCAAGCTATTGAGTAAAATAATTGGGAAATACCTTGAGAGCACTCCATTTTGTGGGTGCACAACAACATGTGGGTGCTGATTGTGATGCCCATGCTGATTGAGAAAGTGGCGTTGAGTAAAAATGACAGATGTTTTATTGTGTCCTTTTGAATTGTTGCTAAAATGCTTAACACACAATTAAGGCTGACCTTTAAACAGAGTCAGATAAAACCAGAGGTAGGACAAGAATCTCAGGAAGGGAAGCTACCTTTACAGAGATACTGAAGAGCTTTACCTTTCAAAGGAGACAAGAGTGGGGGAAGAAGAGGTATTTTTAAGTTCTTCCACAAAATAAAAAGAAGCTGTCCTGTTGGAAGCAAAACAAAGGAGTGGTTTAAAAGGTAGAATCTAACAGAAAAAGAGGGCTGCCATGGTTAGAGTCACCCTTGCCAGGTAACAGTGAAGTAGAGTGTGGGCCTAATGGCAACTTGGGCTGCCCTAAAAAAAAAGTTTAGAATCCAGATCTTGGGAAAAGAATCAACCACTGTATTCTGTAAAAGAAAGACCACATATGGGTATTATATTTAATTTGGGGCATGCTATTTTAAGACAGACACTGACCTAGATTTAGTTTAGAAGAGAAGAAGCAGACCAGGAGATTGTTTGGAATCATATCATAGAAAGAATGACTAAAGAAACTAAAGAAGATGCAGCTTTGGAGAGGGACTATAATTCCTTTAAGATATTTGAAGGAATCTCATTTAAAAATACTATTATTTTGGGGCGCGTGGGTGGCTCAGTGGGTTAAGGCCTCTGCTTTCGGCTCAGGTCATGATCCCAGGGTCCTGAGATCGAGCCCCACATTGGGCTCTCTGCTCCGCGGGGAGCCTGTTTCCTCCTCTCTCTCCCTGTCTGCCTCTCTTGCCTACTTGTGATCTCTGTCTGTCAAATAAATAAATAAAATCTTAAAAAAAATACTATTACTATTACCTCAGGTGTTGAAGAGAGTCAGCAATGAGTGCTACCCAACAATGGCAAAAACTATATCATGACATAGTTAGGTCCCTCACTGTTGGAGGTATCCAGGTAGACCCTGAAAGATGGACATTGAAGTTGGTACCATAGATAGATCCAAACTCTCATTTTCTATTTTAACATGATGGCTTGTCTCATGCAAGAGAGGTGGATGATTAATTTTAGACAGTAACTCCAAATTGGTTAATAGTGGCTCTCCAAATCTTTTTTGAAGCTTTCTGATATTTTTAGGGTAAGAGGAAGGGAGTAGCTATCATAAATCCATGGGTTTCTGAACAATGGTGAGAAGGAGAGTGAAGACAGAGGATGTAGATGGGGAGTCATCATCACTACCAATCAAGATACAGTAAAGCAGGCTCCCTGGAAGAAAGGAGTCCCAAGGCATTAGGAAGACGTTTAAGAAGTTAGAAAAATTCCATCCAACATTACTTAGTAAGAGACCACAGCGTGCTCTGGGGCTTTGTTCTAGGGTTATAAAGGTAAATGAAAATACCAACAATTTTCCAATTTATTGTTTTGAGGATCCAGATCTGGAGAAAAGACTTGGACTTGGGTATCTTTGAAAAATCCATTGAAGAAAATTTCGAACAATTACTCAGAAACAATACTTAAGGTATTATCTGTAGTGGAAGAAACAAACTGATTTAAAATAATGTTGTAGGGGGCGCCTGAGTGGCTCATTTGATTAAGCATCTGCCTTCAGCTCAGGTCATGATCCCAGGGTTCTGGGATGAGCCCTGCATTTGGCTTCCTACTCTGCAGGGTATATGCTTCTCCCTCTTTCCCTGCTTGTGCTCTGTCTCTCACTCTATCTCAAATAAATAAATAAAATCCTTAAAAACAAAACAAAAACAATGTTGTATATGAAGAGTATAATATTGAATGATGAAATTTTAGAAAAAGGAATTTTATTGAGGCACCTGGTGGCTCAGTGGGTTAAGCCTCTGCCTTTGGCCCAGGTCATGGTCGCAGGGTCTTAGGATCAAGTCTTGCATCAGGCTCTCTGCTCAGCAGGGAGCCTGCTTCCCCCTCTACCTCTACCTGCCTCTCTGCCTTCTTGTGATCTCTCTCTTTGTTAAATAAATAAATAAAATCTTTTTTAAAAAATGAAAGAAGAATTTTATTAATTTGTATAGGATAGAAATCATGGGCAAAAAATTACAATAAAAATATAATTGCATAAAAGTAAGAGGTATATATTGTAGTCTCTAGAGATGGTATATTTAACCAATACAAAGTAAATACATCATTTTAAATTCAACTATCTATAATATTTTTATTTTTTAATTTTTATTTAAATTTAATTAATTGACATACAGTGTAGTAATAGTTTCAGAGGTAGATTTTAATGATTAAGCAGTTATATATAACACCCAGTTCTTATTTCATCAACTGCCCTCCTTAATGCTCATCACCCAGTTACCCCATTGGTCCACCCACCTTCCCTCCAGCAATCCTCAGTTTATTTCCTACAGTTAAAGGTTTCTTAGGATTTGTCTCCCTTTCTGATTTCATTAGATTTTATTCTTCCTTCACTTCCGCTATGATCTTCTGTCTTGTTTCTTAATGTCCACATATGAGCAAAATCATATGGTAATTGTCTTCCTTTAATGACTTATTTTGCTCAGCATAATACCCTCTAGTTCTATCCACATTGTTGCAAATGGTAAGATTTCATTTCTTTTTTTTTTTTGATGGTTGAGTAATGTTCCATTATATATATATTTATATATATATATATATATATATATACACACACACACACACATATCTGCTTAACCCATTCATCTGTCAAAGGACATCTGGGCTCTTTTCATATGTTGGCTATAGTGGACATTGCTGCTATAAACATTGGGGTGCAGGTACCCCTTCAGGTCACTATGTTTGTATCCTGCAGGTAAATGCCTGGCTGTGTCATAGGGTATTTCTGGGTCATAGGGCAGCTCTATTTTTAACTTTTTGAGAAACCTCCACACTGTTTTCCAGAGTGGCTGTACCAGCCTACATTCCCACCAACAGTGTAAGAGGGTTCCCCTTTCACTATTATTATATTTTTATTCAATAAAGCATCCACAAAGTCCCCTTTGCCACAAAACTTTTTTTTTAAGACTTTATTTATTTATTTGACAGAGAGAGAGAGAGATCACAAGTAGGCAGAGCAGCAGGCGGGGCGGGTGGGGGGGGGGGATGCAGGCCCCCTGCTGAGCAGAGAGCTTGATGTGGGCTCGATCCCAGGACCTGAGATCATGACCTGAGCCAAAGCCCCCCAGGTGCCCCACCATAAAAACTTTCTCTCTCTCTCTCTCTCTCTCTATATATATATATATAAACATATATATATATATATATATATATATATATATATATATATATATATGTTTCTGAATATTTAGGTTTTGCCAGATTAATTTTAGATTATTAGCTACTCCAAAGTCCTTGTTAACAATAATTTTTCAAATTCACAAAACCCAAAATATTTAGATTGGTCTTAAAACCTTAAGTGTGAGGACATAATGTCTTTCCCACAAAAACATCTTTTAACTCTTGTTACTTCTTAGCACAGCTTCAAAATCTGCCTAGAATTTGTATGGAAATGTTTTTTTTTTATTATTAGTTTTGATTTGCCCAACAATTTTTTTTATTTTTTTAAATATTTATTTTTTAAAAAGTTAATATTCAGGGGCACCTGGGTGGCTCAGTGGGTTAAAGCCTCTGCCTTTGGCTCAGGTCATGATCCCAGGGTCCTGGGATCAAGCCCCACATCAGGCTATCTGCCAGGCGGGGAGCCTGCTTCCCTTCCTCTCTGTCTGCCTCTCTGCCTGCTTGTGATCTCTGTCTGTCCAATAAATAAAATCTTTAAAAAAATAAAATAAAAAAGTTAATACTCAATTGACTTTGTGTTGTCTCTTTGTCCAGGTGCAAAGGACTATGCCAACAATACTCTGGATAGGGATCTTTTGTTTTGTTTGTTTTGTTTTTGGGATTTTGTTGTTGTTTTTAAAGATTTCATTCACTGATTTGAGAGAGAGAGCTTGGGAAAGAGAGCACAAGCAGAGGGAAGAACAGAGAGAAAGAGAGAGGGGGGCTTGATCTCAGGACCCTGAGATCATGACCTGAACTGAAAGCAGATGCCTAACCAACTGAGCCAACTGGTTGCCCCTGGATAAATGTTATACAATATCATTGGCAGGTAATTCTCTCAGTGGCTTGTTAAAGCCTTGACAAATTGGTCATCCTTAATTTTATTTTATGTAAACTTTTTATGCAAACAAATTGTGCACAGGTCATAAGTGGACAGTTTCACGAATTTACACAAATTGAATATACTATAGTATGATCTTCACTAAGATTAAGAAACAGATCATTAGTAGTGCTCTAAAACACTCTCTCTTGCCCACTCCAAGCCACAAGTTCTTCATAGATAACTACTATCCTAAATATTAACACCAAAGATTGGCTTTGCCTATTTCTGAGGCTTATATAAACAAAATAATAAACCTGTACCCTCTTGTAGCTCACTTTTTACACTCAAAATTTTGTTTATGAGATTCACCCACATTACAGCATATTGCTTTAATTTATGTCTTATCATTGTTGTATAATATTCCACAGTATACCAATATTTATCCATTGTACTCTTTTTTAAAAGGTTTATTTATTTATTTGAGAGAAAGAAAGAGTGCACACACACAAGCATGAGGGGCAAAGGGAGAAGGAGAGAGAATTTCAAGCAGTCTCTACACTTAGCATTGAGCCCAGTGCCAGGCTCAGTCTCATTACCCTGAGATCATGATCTGAACCTAAGCTAAGAATCAGATGGTTAACTGATTATACCACCTAAGGACCCCATCCATTATCCACTTAACGGATATTTGGCTTGCCTCTATTATGGCTATTAAGACTAATGTTTCTATGAGGATTCAAATATATGTCTTTTGAACATATATTAACATATGTGTGCAATTTTGTTGTCTATATCCAGAAAAGCAAAATTGTTGGGTTATAGGTATATGTATATTTAACTTTAATAAATATTGCCAAAAAGTTTTCCAAAGCAGTTGTACTAATCTTGACTTCTACCATCAGTGTATGGTTGCCGTACAGCCTTGCCAACAGTCGGCACTCTAAACCTAGTTCATTTTAACCATTTTGGTCAATGGGTAGTGATACCACACTGTGGTCCTAATTTGAATTTTCCTGGTGACTAATGAAGTTGATTATATTTTTATCTACTTATTAGCTATTTGGATAGCTCTTTGATGAAAGTTCTATGCAAACATTTGCTCTTTGTTCTACTAGTCTATATTTTCCATTCTGTGGTTTTTGTTTTAACTCTTTTATTAGTGTCTGTTGATTAATAGAAGATCTTAATTTTAGTGTAGTTCATTTTAGCAATATTTCCTTATAGACAGTGTTTTTTAAGTTTTTTTCATGTTTTCCATAAGATGTTTGCCAATGAAGTTGTTTAATTGCTCACATATTCTCGGTCAAAATATCTAAGGCTGAGAACCAAAAGAAATTTGGATATGTACCTTATACTAAGCCATTGCAACTTGACTTGCATTACATAATGTGAAAATAATTTCTGAGCACAGTAATTAAGAAATAATTTGTGATTTGTGATTCAGATCCTGGAAAAAAATTTTCCTTTCATCACTTTTGTGTTACATTTGGTACAGGGAAAAAATAGTGTGCTGCTAGAATATCTTCAGTTTCATATTTTTTCTAAGGGTGAAAAATCAGAGAGTAGATAATCTCACTGTTTATCTAGTATCAGGAAAGTGTCTGCTCATCTTTGCAAACTGCATAACTTAAACATCATCAACACCCAGATATAACTTGAAACTCATAAACTCCTTGATTATTTCTACCTAGAATAATGGCTTCCATGAAAATGAACAGGCAAACCAATTTTCTGCATTTCCATCTCTCTGTCCTTTCTTAAATGAAGATATTAGTCCAAAAAGTTATGTCTTCTGCCAGAATTACTCAGTGGTTTGAAAGAAATTATCCTAGTTAGTGTTAAATAAATATTATTATTTATCAAGTTAGTAGAAATTACTACAAATCAATATTGATATTAACTATATATTTCTCCATCTAAACTTTTATTTTTTTAAAGTTTTCTGCATTAAACTAGACAAACATTTTTTTAAAGTTTCTATTTTTTGTTCCCCTGTTCATTACATACATAGTTAAGTGATAAAAAAATTTTTCAGAAGATCTAATGTTTTTTCTCGAAGCTCTAACTGTGGGCAAACTATCCTTCAGGGGATTGAAAGAAGTTTTGTCAGCTTTAAGCTTAATAACACCAATATTTCTTTAATGTTTAAATGTTAGTATTCTAAACCAATTCACAGACCAGAGATTTATTTATCTTGATTATTAGAGAATGTCATAGGAGGTTTTATTTATTGCTATTTATTTTATTTCAGGGAAATGCTCTATACCCTTGAACTTTTGTTGTACATTTTACTTAAATATTTCAAATAATGTTTTTCTCATTTAGCTCACATTTGAAAGCTATTTCAGTCCACTTAACACACAGAACCAAAAAATGTGTAATTAGTCTTTACCACAAATCTGTGTCCTACGTTCTAATTCAATTACTCAGGGATACAAAACAGAAACTAGGGGACACATTTGGAGTGACACAAAGAAGTGCAAATGCCCTGAAGCTCATCAGTGCATCTGGAACCTTTCTGAAACCATGGAGAACCTGAAGAATAGGGATGAATGCTTGGAATCACAACAGAATGGAAACTGAAATAATGGAAGACAATTAGACCAGCCTCTAGAACAGTGAATCACTTTCTGAAGAATAGGAAATCAGAGTAGAGATAAAATTCCAGGTTCTTAAGGACAGTATTCTTCCATACTCACTAAAAATAACTTTTTTAAAAATTTAATTTAATTTTTTTCAGTGTTCCAAGATTCATTGTTTATGCACCACACCCAGTGCTCCATGCAATATGTGCCCTCCTTAGTATCCACCACCAGGCTCACCCACCCCCCACCCCTCCTTCCAAAACCCTCAATTTGTTTCTCAAGAGTCCACAGTCTCTCATGGTTCATCTCCCCCTCCGTAAAAATAAAAATAACTTAAGAGCAATCTATGTGGGCAAAGCCATACTTAATACAATGGGATAAAGGAAGGGAATGTTACTAACTCCAAGTTACACCATTGTTCACTGGATGAAGTAGCTTACTTTATTAAGAGTGTGTATATGACATCATTTCCATTTAGTTAATCAATTATGTTTTTGCTATTGTATGAAAGGCTCTAAACCTGATATAAAGTTACCCACTACAGATCTTTCAGATTAATTTTAAAAAGGCAAGCAAGAAGAAGAAGAAAGAAGAAACCACTTTATTAATTAAAAACCACTCTATTTCAGAAACTGTGCCTTTTTTTAAGATTTTATTTTTAAGTAATCTCTATATCCAACATGGGGCTTGAATTTACAATCCCGAGATCAGGAGTCATGTGTTCTACTGACTGAGCCAGCCAGGCCCCCCTGTGCTGGGTTCTTTATGTACTTTCTGCCACTTAGTTATCAAAATCATGGGAAGGAGGAGGTCTTTTTCTCCCATGTTATATGTGAATGAGCCAAAGTTCCATGAATTTAAGTGACATACCCTAAATCACAGAAATTAGAACCCAATTCTGTCTGACTTCAAATAACTCTTTACTACACCAAGCCATACCTGTGGCTAAAAAGCCATGGCAATAAAGTGCTACAATGATACTACATAGCAAATAACACAAAATTATAAATGACTAGTAAGATACAGGTTTTCTAAAAAACAACTTTCCCATAGGCTGTTGGAAGATAAATAAAATTAGACAAAATGATAGAAGGAAAGTCTTTTAGAAAGGTCTATTAGAAGAACAGAGGTGAGAAATTAAAGGAAATCTTAAGAATTAATTTTTTTTAAATCTCAAAGAAACAAAAGATCAATTCACTGAAACTTAATGACAACTGGCTCCCTCACCCCTACTCCCTCTCTACATGTTTCCACACTGCTGCTAGAGTAGTAATCTTGAAAAAAACACAAATATGGCAGCTCACTCCTTGTTTTAAAATTCTTTCCTGACTGGTTTGGCCTCTAGGGCAAGTCCACACACTGTAAACATTTTCCAAGCCTGAAGGATATGGGCCTCATTTGTTGACACTCCACATTTCTGCTATAGGAATCCTCTTTTTATTTCCTTAGAAGCACTACATTCTTCTCAGCCTCGGGTTCTAACACTGTTCCTCTGCCAGAATTTCTCTTTTTCCTCCCTTCTGTGCACTTGTTCAAAACCTATTTTTCTCAGGCTCTACACCCCTTGAAAGCAGAGATCACACTTGCCATATCTGCTACATTGGTCAGACCTAGCTGACTCTTATTTTAATCTTTCCACACCAATATATGTAATTACATATTTTGAAAGACCCTTTGGAAAATGCTGTGCATGGGGCCTGAAAGCCCTGGCATGGCTTGCAACAACTTTTCTTTGTCTCAGGAAGAGAAGGAATTGAAGAACTATTGATTATTGTTCTCAAGCAAGGTACAGCGATATTTCTGGATTTCTGGGATCCTTCTAAAAGATAGAGCACAAAACTATAACAGGGAAGGGTCTATGTACTATACATAAAACCTCTGCATCCAGCCATTTTGTTGAGGAATTATGATTGTTTGGATTGAGAGAAACCAGAACCAGATGAGGTGAGAATATTGTGAACCAAGATCACTGAGAATATGTTCATTTCTGGCAAGATGACAGAAGAAAAAAGGGTCAAGACACTCCCCAGAAAGAGTTGCTCAGGTGGACTGATAAATGTTTGATGATCTAAGGGGCCACTTCACCATCTTCTCCTCCATTGCCAGGTAGGGAAACCAGCTCTGGGAGTCAGGTTAGGTGTCCAATTAAAGCACACCATATTGATGCAGGGGACCGACATGAAGATGGCAACAGCAATTATATTTGTATCATTTGAAATTGAACATACAAAGACCATGAGCCCTATGGCCACATCTGTCTTTAAATGTAACATAACTTTTTGACAGATTGCAATACAAAAGAATCAAAGTAGTTTTACTCAGAGATGAGAGGCAGCCCTAATTTGGGTAAACTGCAGATTACTAGGTATTTAGCCTACAGTAATCCTTTCATAAATATTTGTCAGATTAATAAATAAATGAGTCAACAGAAGTGATGTCAACCTAATCGGGTATTTAAAAAATGGCTTACATATAGTAACTTGTTAAAGCCATAAATATATTGAGTCATTCAAGAATAACCCTAAATAGGGGTACCTGGGTGGCTCAGTGGGTTAAGCCTCTGCCTTCGGCTCAGGTCATGATCTCAGGGTCCTGGGATGGAGCCCCACATTGGGCTCTCTGCTCAGTGGGGAGCCTGCTTCTCCCTCTCTCTCTGCCTGCCTCTCTACCTACTTATGATCACTCTCTCTCTGTCAAATAAATAAATAAAATCTTTAGAAAAAAAAAGAATAACTCTAAATACATTGTTGTCATAAAAGTACTGGCAATTTCAATGCGTTTTCAAGCATGATGTTTAATCTTTTCAACCACACAAAATCTTAATTCATGGATGATCCATACCACTCCTTAGTATTATGGTTTTAATTTATTTTTATTTTATAGTCCAAGAAGAATTGGATTTGCTTGGATAATTTATTTTCTGAGCTATACATTTGTTTTTGTAGGAGATGGGATAGATGTGAAGGACAAATGATCTATTGCAGAAAGCTTGGAGTATTTCTACAAACAAGTGAGTGACAGAGCTCTCATTTAGTCCTGCTTCTTTGAACTCATATCTGCATAGAATAGAGAGACATGATATGAAATTATGACGATTTACTTTATAGAAAGAGGCCATTTATTTACTTATTTTTGTTGGTTATGAGAAGCCTCAAATGTCACTAAAGAAAAAAAGTCAGGAAAAATAACTGAGTTGTTATGCCATAACATAATCAGAGATACTATTATGTTTAATGGTATTGGGTTGCATCTGCAGATCAGAGTCTCTTCCTTTATTAAAATTAGAAGTAATAAAAGCAACTGACATTCATTGAATACGTATTATGTGCCAGCACTTTTCTAAAGGCTTTATTAGATAAATTCATCTAATCTTCATCTCAATTCTGAGAGAAAAGTACTTATGTTATCAACCTTTTTTTATAGATGAAGAACCAAAGACACAGCAAATTTAAATAAGTTGGTTGAAGTTACTCAAACTCATGACAGAGTTGGGACCTGAAACTAGATCTGTCCTAGTATAAATGTTACTAACTCCATTGTATATAATAAAAATTCCTCTTGCAAAACAAATATAGATCTGAAGTTGACTAACACATCCAATATTTTCTTCATCAGACCACTTAGAAAATAAACTTCGAATTTGGGGGGAAAAAAAAGGAAGATTGTCTGGGTGGCTCAGTGGTTAAGCATCTGACTCTTGGTTTGGGCTCAGTTCTTGATCTCAGGGTCACAAGTTCAAACTCTGTGTTGGGCTCCACACTGGGCATGGGGTCTATTTTAAAAAAGTGAAAAAAAAAAAAAAAAAAGAAGAAGAACAATGGAGAATGTCTTTTCTAGAGCATGTGGAATGAGTTGTGAGCATGAGAGTAACCTATCCCCTAAGTTTAAGGATTGTTTTTAAACTAAGAACCCATTTGATCATTTAGCAACTCATCCAAGATCAAGACATTATCAGATTGAACCATAATAAAACTGTTGCTGTTATAGGTCAAACCTGGTCAACTACTGATAACTTCATATGGTTCAACCTAGCTTTCATTTTCTCTCTCTGGCACTTCAACCCGGAGTGTTTACAGTCAACAATGCAAGTTAAAATTTCTATTTGCAAATCTAGAATTATTTAGGGACCAGCAAAGCCTGGGGAAAACAGGAGACACAACCACTGTATTCAAGGAACCTAGAATAAAGTCAGACATGAAACAAACAGTGTCAAAGTAACAAACAAATAATTAATAAACCATCAAAGGAGTTTTAGGTGGAAAAAACTCAGAAATTTGAGCAAGTGCCAGGATGTGAATTTTGAGAAAAGAGATTGGTGGAAAAGGGTTACACAGTTGTTCAAGTCAGGAAGAAAGCATGATAATAAGCAGTCAGTTGGGGCCATCATGAAGTGTGAAATATGTGGAGTCCAGAGAGAAAAAGTACCAATTGGAACTGGATTCAAAGAATCCAAAAGGAGGTTGTGCTGGACAGTAAGAGAAAGGAGGTGAAAGTGGGAGGAGAAACCTGGTCTTTGTTTTTCCAGGGTTGTTATTTGGCTTTTCCTTGAGAATCTGTGATTAAAACCACATGTTTTCAGAGGTTTAAACTGGTTAACAGGCACAATATAAGAGACTGGGCAGAGTAATTGATGAGAAGTCCAGCTAAATGGTTCACAGCCAAGTGTGAGGGCCAGGGTCAGGACAGGGAAAATGAAAACAATATTTTGATTTCACCACATTGAATTGGAGACACAGTTTGAAGGAAGATGTACGTAATGGGATTTGATTTCTGATTTGACTTTTTCATGGTGTTAAAAAATGGGTCTAAGATATTGGATTAAGAAATGGATTAAGAAAAATGGGGTTTTACTGTTTAAAAGATAAGTAAAAAGGAGAAGGGTAAAACATTGGGAAGATTATTTATTCTAGTAAGTATATAAAGTAATAAAACTTATTATTGACTGCCCACTGTCTTAAGTATTGAGTACTAAGGAATGTCGAAGTACACATGTATATGCAAACACACATGCATATGTATTACATTCACTTAACCCTTAAAATAATACTGCAAGACAAGTATTAACATTTCAATTTTATAAGTAAAGAAATAGAGATTCAAAGAGGTAAAATAATTTCACCTGAGTTGTACATCACGAAATATTTATGACTTCTAAGAACAAACCTCTGCTCTTTCATCTTTCACCCAAATGGAATTTGAAATGACAGCTGAACCTTCAAGTGACCATATCTTAAATACAACACAGAACAGAAGTTGTGCTAGAATGAGAAGTGAGAAGTGAAGACTGCAGCATTGAATTTGGAGGTCATCAGGATTAGGTGAGCGTTAGAAGAAGGTGATCACTCAGGATTTAGGAATATGGGAGGAAAAAAAGAAAAGAAAACTAAAATCCCAGAAGTTACTTAGAACAATGGATAGGAAGTTTGGAAGGCAGGTCAGGAAAGGCAAGAGGACCAGTGAGTTAGAGTGTTGGAGAATCCATTATCATGTGTTCAGTTATTTATTCAACAGTAGGTGTTGAAAACTTACAAACCCCCAATTCATGACAACCACTGCAACTCTAGTAGTGAACAAGTCCAGACATGCCCTCTGCCTCCATGGAAGTAGGAGAGGGAGAAGACTGAGTTCATCTGGTAATAACTCCAGTTGTAAGTTTTTGGGGTTGTTTTGTTTTTGTTTTTATTAAATACCAGCTGCTGTGACAGTTTGTGGTAAATGCTGCATCTGGGATGGAGTGGGAGGGGTCACAGAAGGCTTCCTTCCTCAACAAGTGAGTTGAGATGTAAAGGTCCAGTGGAAGTCAAACAGGTAGAAAGTGTTCTAGGCAAGGGTTGCTGCTGAGTAGAAAGGGAACATGCTCAAAATACAATGTCAAAAAGGAAGAGAAACTGATTTGCCTGGCTGGCTCAGTCAGTAGAGCATGTGACTCTTGATCTCTGGGTTTTGAGTTCAAGCCCCACAATGGGTGTGGACCTACTGAAAAAAAAAAAAAAAAAAGAAAAAAAGAACAGGAACTTGGCAGGTCAGGTAGAGGCAGGGGTTGGGGGTAGGGGATAAGCAATGCAAGGTTAGAATCCAAGAACCCTTAGGGTCTCAGGAGGAATCCCCTTTTTCTGGATCAAGTACCTTTGGAGCATGGGCTGATTAATCCTGGGCTTTCAGAGTCTTGGTACTTTCAGACTCATAGCTCTAAGGTTTTATAGGCAAGATAAACATGACATCAGACAAGGTAGGTGCAAGGCAAGATTTATTAAAGGTGCCCTCGGGTAAAGTTCCGAGACTCTGGAGAGGAAAGTCAAGGAAGTCTGCCGGGAGGGGGTGGAGTGGGTCTTTTATCTGGGTTAAGACAGGGCTTGGTTCACAGCCATATGAAGTAAGGTATTCAGGGATTGGAGGCTGGGGGTGTCCTGATGTTCCTGTTTCTTGCATAGGTATCAGCTTACTTATGGTGATGTGTCCTCGGCATAGTCCTTCGGGTGGGACAATCATGGGTTAAGGAAGAGGCCCGCTTGGGAGATGACGGCCCGGGGGCCATTTTTATTGTTCCTCTTGCATTCCCAGCGCAGCCAACCCAACAATAGCCATGGAGACAGCATTTTTTTTCCCCTTCCTTTTTTTTTTTTTTTTTTTTTAAAGATTTATTTATTTATCTTAGAGAAAGAGAAAACATGCATACTGGACGAAAGTGGGTAGTGCAGAGGGAGAGAGAATCTTATTCAGGCCTCATGCTTAGCCTGGAGCTTGATCTCATGACCTTGAGAGCCTGATCTAAGCCAAAATCAAGAGTCAGACTCTCAACTGACTGACCCACCCAGGAGTCCCAGGTAGCTTCTATCTGTACCTGACTACAAAAGAGTTTCTGTGCTGGTACCTCACTGACCTTCCCCACAGTTTCATTTGATGACAAATAAGACCTATCACCAGAAACTACTATGATTTTTAACACCTAAAACTTATTACTATGAATTTTATTAATTAAATTGCCACTTTAAATTAAATTACAATGTCCGTAGAGAAACTTGGCCTACCATGGCTGACATAATATACCTAAAAAGGGTCCTAAAAAAAAAAAATGGGTGAATTTCAGAAAATGTTGAGAGAAATCTCTTTCTCAACAATCCCTGACTGTTGTGATCTAATTTTTCCCTCTTGCCCATAATTATAAAATGGAGTAGAACTGCAGCAAAATGCAAGTCTTTTCCCCAGGAAGAAATAAAACCCCATAGCCCTCTCCACCTCTGTATTCATAAAGTAGGGAGAAGAGAAAGATGGCGACGTTGCTCAGAACAGGACTGCACCCCTATGTCAGTGTGCTCAGCAAAATCCCAGTGTTGCGTATGTTGTCAAAATGTGGAGACCGAGAAAAATTAAGGCCATCCTACCTCAGGTTTAGCCTTAGCATAACTACAGCCATCTTAGCTCTGGCAGCCATCTCAGACCCCTGTGCCCAAGGGCTGAACTTTCCCCTACCTTACTTTAGTTCTAAGGACCCTCACCCTGCTTTAGTAACAAGAACCCCCACCCTGCTTCGGTTCCAGAGACCCCCACCCTGCTTTAGTAACAGGAACCTGTAAATACCCCTGCCTTAACTAAGCTCGGGGTCCAAGTCCCTACTCTGCTGTGTTGGGTATACTTGGGCCCAAGCTTAAACTTGTCGGATAAACCCTCGTGTGATTGCATCAGTGTTGGCTCCTTGGTGGTCTCTCGGACGTGAAAACTTGGGTACAGCAATAAAAAACACAGTTTAAGGAAGCCACACTTGCAACAAGCGAATGGACTCAGGGGGGCAGAAATCCACACAGTTGATACATCCCGTATCCTTTGTTAAAAAAATGTCTTGGTCTCCTAGCAACAGTGTAGGGAAATCCATCAGGGGTATGAAATTAGATGGCCGTGTAGGCGGGATACCTGTAGAGTGTTCAGTTTTATGAAAAGCTTTCACTAAAAATTATATACATTATGCAAAATTCTACAGTAATGTAAGTGAAGGCAGAAATTATTCAACTCCTCCACAAGCAAATTCAGGGTTCTAACAGTACCCAGTAGCTAAGGGTCTACAAAGTAACAGGGAAAAAAAATGAAAGACATTATGTGGGATGCCAAACTAGTTAGTCATTCATGATGAGGGAGAATTTCCTCCTCAAAAAAAAAAAAAAAATTTTTTTTTCAGGATGTTCTGATATAGGCTCTTCTTTTGTAAAAACCTTCTCCCAACTTGGGAGGTGGAGGGAATGGTACATATTCTCCTGTAAGTAAACAAACAAGTGAATAAGTAAGTTAGAACTACACAATTCAAGTGTATAGATCACCAAGGCCTGCACTTTGCAGATAGCAGACAAGTCAAATCCCAGCTTGTGCAGTCCTGCTTCCAACTTACATTCTTACTCATACAGTGTTTGAGGACCAGCTACATATTATTTTCATGTGGTTTTTTTTATATCCTTGAATGTATTTATATGCTTTATACCAGTTCTTTTAAGACATTTGTCTGCCCTGATATCACTTCTGCCATTTGTATTCTATCTTAATGGTATATTAATTCTTCTGGTTATAGGTTATATTTTCCTGCTCCTATGCATGGCTGATAGTTATTACTTGGGTTCCAAACATTGTGAATATTACATTGTTGAGTACTGGATTGTGTCAGGGACTCCCCCTGCCCCCTGCCCACCTTTAAAGAGTATTGGATTTTGTTCTGGCAAGTGATATATTGCCTGAGAAACCAGATCATTTTCAGATGTACTTAAAACCTTTGTTCCAATGAACCCAGGACAGTCTTTCATTCTGGGCATAATTCTGCCCCATTATTAAAGTGTGACCTTTTTGAGGACTGTATATAATGACTTGGGTATTATGAGGTCTCTCTACTTTTGTTGGTGGGAACACAAACTACTCCCAGTGTAGACTCAAGATTATTCTACTTACTGGGGCACCTGAGTGGCTCAGTTGGTTCAGCATCTGACTCTTGATCTCAGCTCAGGTCTTGATCTCAGGGTGGTGAATTTAAGCCTTGCACTGGTCTCCACTCTGGGCATGAAACCTACTTAAAAAAAAAAAAAAAAAAAAAAAGATTGTTCTACTTACTTTTACTGCTTTCTGGTGTTCTTTTCCTCAGGACTTGGAGAATTTTACCCCATGCATATTCAGATCCATGTAAAGCCTAAATGGGAGCCCTCTGTAGATTTTGGGAACTCTCTCTATAAGCAGCTTTGTCCTCTTTGATACTCTGCATCACAAACTCCATCCACTTTTGTTTCCCCAAACTCTTATTTCTGTTTCTTCAATTCAGTGAGATCTCTAGTCTCAATTTCATATCTCCCCCTTGTTTCTGGATTGGATGTGGGCTCCAAGAACTAAGCTTGTGTGGTCACAGAAATTACCTAGTTAGCTTCACCTACCTCCCTCTTGAATCATGATCTGGACTGCCTGTCCTCCAATGATTATGTGTTATCAATTTTGCTGGTTATTCTAGTTGTTTACATCAAGAAGGTAATTCTCACAGCAATTAATCCTTCTCAAGTAAGAGAAAAAAGAAGAAACATAAAATTATACGGCCTTTGTATTTATATACCTGATGACTTTTACTGGTTCTCTTTGTGTTTTCGTATAGATTAGAATTATTATTTGTTATCACTACCTTTCTGCCTGAATCCTTTCCTTTAGTATTTCTTAAGGTAGGTTCTGCTAGCAAAAATTCTCTCCATTTTGTTTATCTGAGACTCTCTATTTTGCCTCCTTTTTTGAAAGATAGTTTTGCTGAATAAAAGATTCTTGGTTGACAGTTTACCTTCAGCACTTTGAATATGTTATACTACTGCTGTCTGGTCTTCATTGTTTCTGATGAGAAGGCAGCTATTAAACTTAGTGGGGTTTCCTTGTATGTGATGAATCATTTTTATCTTACTGTTTTCAAGATTTCCTCTTTATTTTTGGCCTTCAATATTTTTACTAGGATGTATCTGACTGTAGATTTCTTTGAGTTTATTCTATTTGGCCCTTGTCAAGCTTCTGGGATCTATAGGTTAATATTTAGCATCAAATTTGGTAAGTCACTGCTATAATTTCTAGAATTTTTTTCCCTTTCTCTTCTCTCCTTCTGATACTCCAATTACACATAAGTTGGTGCACTTGACAGTGTCCCATATGTCTCTGAATTTGTGTTAGTTTTTCTTCATCCTCTTTTTCCCCCTGTTTTTCAGATTGTGTGATCTCTGTCGATCTGTCTTCAAAGTCACTGAATTTTTTTTTAAGATTTTATTTATTTATTTGACAGAGAGAGAGAGAGAGAGATCACAAGTAGGCAGAGAGGCAGGCAGAAAGAGGGGGAGACAGGCTCCCCACTGAGCAGAGAGCCCGATGTGGGGCTCTATCCCAGGACCCTGGGATCATGACCTGAGCCGAAGGCAGAAGCTTTAACCCACTGAGCCACTCAGGTGCCCCTTTTTACCTTCATTCTAAATCCCTTTTCTCTTCTACTCCCCTCACATACATACTGCTTATAATAAATTTGACATATATCCTCATATGTATGTTTCTCTATAAAACATATAATGTTGGTTTGCAGGAAAATTTGTATACCCATTTATAGGTGTATATATATATTATACTCATATAATATTATTACATATTACAGTATACATTATTATATATTATATATTTAAGTCAATGTATGTTGAGTATATAATGTCATACATATATATTATTAATATATATTAAAAATATACTATATATTATATATAGTATATACACCTACAAATAATTATACAAGTGTACCTAGAAAGCAACATTATATTTTTTATAAAAATACATAAGTAACCAAGGATTTATGTCAAATATATTATAGATAGTGTATATGTATATATTATATATATTTATATAAAAAATACATACAATAGGTAACACATGTGTTTCTATATTGCATCAGCAAATAACAATATACACAAGCACAAAGTACACTAACACAGTTGAATGTAACAAGCCACACAGGAACACATTATTGTTCATCATCCCCATTCACACATTTTTCCTTTTGACCCATTTTGGTAACAAGTGCCATCTCAAAAGTTCTTTATGTGATTCTGCCTCACCATTGTAGAAAAAAAGCAAACATGAGTCAGAGGACTGTTTCTTTGTTGTTTCTGATTTTGTTCAAAATCTGAAATGATCTCTTTGTCTGCAATTTGTGAAGATGTCTCTCTGTCCTTGACTGTTTAACTTGGTTTCTCCCCTTTTTCACACCTCTTTATCAGGCAACACTCTTCTTATTTCAACATAAGGATCTATATTTTACAATGGTATCTTTAAAAATGCATTAATTAGAAATTTAACTTGTCTTTTTTAAGTGTTGCCAGTATTTTTATTAGAAGTTTTGTTGTCTATGTTAGAGTTCTTTTTATAAAATTGCAAAGCTTTAGAGGGGACTATCTTAATCTTATTTCTCCCCTGAGCTCTATTACTGTTAGGGCATGAATTTGCAGAGGTATTATTTATTTCAAAGCTCATATATTATATGCCCCCACAGATGGGCCTCAATATTACTTTCAATCTATGTTCACTTATGTGCCCCCTTGAAAACTTGTGGCATTTATAGGACTGAATTTGCAGAGTAACAGGTTAAATTAATACCCAAGTTTACAGTACACTGACAGATTTATCTTCAGAATCACTATACTGTTCATACTTCCACCAATGTTTTCATATATCTTGGTTTTTAACAGCTAAATAATATTCATGGAAGGAGGTACTATAATTCAATTACCATTCCTCTACTTTTGGATCTTTGTGTTATGTCTAATTTTTGATATATTAAACCTCATTGGTATTCATCTTTCTCTGTAAATCTTTGTCCAGTGTTGACAGTTTTTTAAAGATAATTTCTTGAAAGTGTGGAAATAGTGGAAGACAAAATAACAATTACATAATGCTTTTGATGCACATTGCCAAATTGCTTCCCAGAAAGCTAGTACCAGTTAGAGTTCCCATCAGAAATCTCTCACGTGTTCATTCACAAAATATTTATTAAGTGCCTCATATTTTCCAGGTACTGTTGGAGTCTCTGGGGATTAGACAAAGAATGATTTCTATTCTTTATGGGGGTGGGAGAAGAAGCTAAGGAAGGATATAATTTCAGTTGGGAACTAACTTCAGGTGGTCCCCACAGTAAACTCTGTACACAAATTACAGGGGGGAATTAGTCCCCCACCCCCGCCTCTGCCCCAAGGCATGAGGTTAGGCCATCTGCCATCCATGTCTGCTGAGGTGGAGAATGGGGTGTGGTTTGCTGGGCATAGAAGTCCTCCATTGGTCAAAAACAATTCTTCATTAAAAGGAAGCAGTTGTGTTTTATTAGCTGCCACCACACACAGAGGTTAGGATTGAAGGCAGCTGCTGGTGAAGAGGATCTGGGTGAAGTACTGCTTTTCTCTGAGTAAGAACTTGGCCCAAGCTAAAACCCCAAATTTTCCTTAAGAACTCTTGATACTCTCTCTTTCAACATGAAGGATGCTGAACAGACTCAATTTTCATTTCTTTATTATATTTAACTTCTAACAAATAAGAACTTCACCACTGTAGGGTCTCCCGAAGCTACCCTCTCAACCATTTGTCAGTGCTTTGACCTACAGTGAAAATCTGAAACAACCAAGGGAAAATTTAGAAGTCCACCTACTCCATCCTTCTCTTTCAGAGTAGATAATCTTCACTCCATCCTAGGTAGAGAGGAATTTGGGGCTGTCATACTTCTTCAGGCCAAAATCTAATTTTATTTCCACTGGGTATGTTCAGTAAGTATAGATGGGCAATAATATCTCTCCAATTCTAGGTAAGGAAATATAAATGAGACTCTGTTGGAAGCATTAGGAGGCAGAAGACAGTATCATAGCTAGAGAGACCAACCAGTTGGGTATCCTGGAACTGAAGGGTTTCCCTGGACAGGACCCAGAGCTTTCATTGTTAAGACTGGAATCATCCCAGGAAAATCAGAACACTTGGTCACCCTAGGTATCAATTAAAAACTCACATTTTATTAATATTTGTTGTAACAAATTATAATTTTCCACTTTTCCCCAATGGTTTGTGATATGTTTATTATAACTTTATCATTTATAGTCAAAAGAAATTTACCCAAAAATTCATAGTTCTCACAACAATGTACCCTTAACCTACAAACTTATCCTTAACCCAGATTTTTTTAAATTATTAGAGCTACAAATATTGCCAAAGGTAAAAGAAATCAAAGGTAAGGCAGGCTCGAACAGTATAAATGACTTAAAATTTGACAATTTCACTTTAAATAAGTGAGAGATGGTCAAACAGCTAGCTACTTTAGTTCTAGCCTTTTTTCAATACTACATTCTCAGACTAGCAGATTTTGTAAAGGTGTCTCCATCTATCCCTGAGTCAAATGTCAATGTACAGAACTTTTACCTGTTGGTTTCTATCGCCATACTGATTGCTAAAATATGCACAGGGAATTTGTAGATGCAGAAAAAGCTAGAAAGAGAAAATCAAGGACAATAGAAACTAGAGAGAAGAGAAGGGCCCACGGAGGTGGACCAACAGACACATTTTTAGGAAAAGAAGTGCCAAGCATGAATTCGCAGTTCACTTTAGTTTCTCTGTTTCCACCTCCAGTAAAGTCTTTCATGTGCACATATGTTGCCTGGGTTGTATCTTACGGAATCTAAAAAATAGGGTTTAGTTTCACTTTAGGATTGACACTGTTCAACAGAAGGACAACTGGAATAGTAAGAAAAACTGTTCTTACAACTGGAATACTTCAGTGGGCAAAGAAGCTCAGGGCCAGAGATAACCATGAAAACAACTCAAAGAAATATTTGGAATATATTTTCCAGAACCTATGGAATGGGGTTTCCAAACACCTTTACCTGAGCATTAAGGGGTAGGGACATGAAATTAGTTGACATCTGGGTAACAAGTGTACATTTTTTTGACTCCCTAACACTCAGGTATAATTTATCCTGAGTGCATTTTTCCCTTCTGTCCGAGATTGACTATTTCTGCAGAAACAAGTTTTTGCTGCAATCGGCACATCAGAAGAGCCAGGCTCTGCATGCGTGGGCGTGCATGGGCTTCCTCACTCTATTGCCCCCTGCTTGTCTGCTGTTTCAAATATGGTACAGTCTCATTCGGTATCAACCCCATCTTCCCACTACCCAATACCTCCATCTATATTTTTTAGAAACCGGGAAGATGAAATAAACTTAACATGGAAAAAAATCTGCTAAAAAGTCTGCTGTGAAATAGAACCACTCTTTGTTGATGGGCTTAGCGACCTTACACAAATTGAGTGATGGCTCTGAGAAAATATGCAGCATGGAAACCGACCAGCAATGTTGTCAATCTGTTCTTCCCTGATAGATCAAGGACAGAATGTCAGCAATTCATTTTGGGGAGTCACAAAATTTATAGATGAGGAAGATTACTTGATACAGGAACCTTATCAAGAGATGCAGATTGTTACCAGCAGTGGAGGAAAATAACTGGTATACTTGCAAATGACGGACTTTATCATATGCTTTACTGCATCACCATAAACACTCTCTGGGAGACTTTCACCAAGGCCTATCTGTGCTTATGCATCCTTCTGGAAGCATTTATAAAGTAGAAAAGTTGAAATCAACTTTGACACTAATATCAATCTTGAACATCTTCCAAAACCAAAGCTGATTTATTTTCCTGGGAGAGAACCATGAGAAGGAAACAGATAGTTGCCATTAGGTCACCTACTCAAGTATCTGGGGACAGCTCATTGCAATATGCTTGTTTTTCATTGTATGTTATTAGAACATCACAAACAACAATGCTTCTACAACCTTCTAAAGAAAATTCATGCAAATGTATGAAAAAAGGAAAGTTTCTCAAATAGTATAACTTTCTCCTTCACCAATTGCCATAAAATAATTTTATTTTATTCTTTGTTAAACTCTATCATGCCCATTCCAAGTCTTTCTGACATTTCAAAAGGCTTTTCCTTCTCCCAGACATTAAATTCACTCTAAAGATAAAACAAGCACAACATATACAGTACATTGATTATTCTGGTATCAAGATGCCTATCTCTAGCTCTATAGGATGTGTAGTGCTTAAAGCAGAGATATTATCCTTCCTCTCCATTGACACTTACTTTCTTGGATATAAAATGAAAACGTGATTTTTCTTACTTTTTTATTTAGTGAAAACGTTCTAGAATCCAGACTTTCAAACTTCTTATTTTTAATAATTGCAATCTAAGTCATTCTGCACTCCAGTCTCTCTCTGGACCTCATCCTTACTCCTAGATACTAGAAAAACCAGAGGAACAAAGAATAAAGAATTATTTTTACTAGGTAGTGCTGACTTCCAAAGGTTTGACAAATGGATGGTTGGAGATAAAGGTATCAGGGCATAAAGGGAGAGATCCATGTACTCATTCACGGAATTGTATCAAGGGCCTACAGCGTGTCCCGAACTGCAGCAGATGCTAAAGGTGGAAAAATAAACAAGACCCAGGAAACCGTGAAAAGGACATGAGCTACAGTGCTGTCAACAGTTGACGCTGTAGTATAGTCAGCGTGCAAAGGAGGGAGGCCTCAATCCTGGCTGAGGGCTTGGGATCCAAAACCTTTCCCTAGAAGTTTCCTAGGTTGAGATTGGAAGACAGTACCTTTTAGCCAGAGAGACAGGGAAAGAGAAGTAGAAGTAGAAGAGGAAAACAGAAGCCGTTCCCCTTCAGGGACCATCGCATGCAAGTGGGTCACTGAGACTGTTCAGGGAATGATCACATAAGCATCACACACATGTTCTTCTTCAGCAGTATTTGTCTTCAGAATTTAAGTCGGGAGCCTTAATTCAATAGGAGTGTTATTTTTTTTAAGGACCATGAAAACGTAGATACTTAATGACTGCTTAATAATGAAAAAAGAGGAGCGAGAGACTGTATTGTGATTGTCTTACAAAGCTGTGCCCTTCTTCCTCACTGCACATTAGATAATGGGAAAAACCCTGAGGCATTTTCTATCAAAGACAAAATCAGAAGTCACCTTCGCCCATTGTCCAGGCTGAAGTTCATCCACTTCCAATGGGTTGCACTGTCTGTATTCCTTCAATGTCCCAGGAATGAAGAACATGATGAGTGCTCTTTTCCTGATTCAAATTGTGCCTCTCCATTTCACTCTAACTTCCTCTGCACTTTAGTGGAAAGAAAGAGCAGACACCATGAAACAGGAACTATTTGCTGCTACGAGAATAATCTCCCACCCCCAAAAATGATCAGTCAAAAGAAGAAAATAGCTTTTTCCTGTTCCTGTTCTCCACATTCCCCCTACTTCCCTAGGAGATTTCCTGTTTGATGGGTTCTTCGGACTTCCGCGATACTACGGTAAAGAGAGAGAATCACAAAAGTAGTGAGTAGGAAAAGGAGAAGGAATTAGCCAAAGTTGGTAAATTATTTTACATGATCAAATGGTGAGGGAAGTCTGGGAAAAAGAGGGGGGGAAAGCCACATATAATAAGGGTGGATAAGAAGTTTGAGAAGTTAGGGTCTGCAGGGAGGTGTTGGGAATGCTGCAGCATATAGTGGAAGTAGCTAGATGATGAAAGAGAATTTAACAGGTGTTCTATAATCTACGTATTTAGACTTGCTAAGTGGTTTCCATGAAATGCTAGTAAAAAGTTGGAAAATTTTAAAAGTCATTTTGATTTCCAAGGCTGTATTTCTTTAATCACAGCTGTGCTCTGAGATTGGATCCTATGGCTCCAGATTAATAATAATTATGCTTCCTTGACCTGTAAGCTTACTAATCAACAACAGTATTAATTCTACTCCGATACAGTAGTCACAAGCCACACGTGGCTATCAAGTGCTTATAGCATGGCTAGTCAGGGATGAGATGCACTGTAACTGTAAAATACAATAGGATTTTGAAGACCTAGTCAAAAAAATATTAAGGACAAGAAAGCAAAATACCATTAATAATTTATGAATGAATTATGTATGAATTACAAGCTGAAATGAGAATATATTGGCTATATTGAGTTAAGTAAAACGTATTATTAATAATTTATCAGCAATTTACCTGTTTCTTTTTCCTTTTTCCTGTTTTCTCCAGAGAGAATCTTAAGAAGGCTCCATGCTCAGTGCAAGCCCAACACAGGGCTTGATCTCCTGACCCTGAGGTAATGACCTGCGCCGAAATCAACAGTCAGACGCTTAACCAACTGAGCCACCCACACACTCCTTTTTTTCCTTTTTTTAACATGACTACTAGAAAGTTTTAAATTACATCTAGGCTCACAATGGCAAATTACATAGGTGGATTACATTATCACATTTTTACTGGATAGCAGTGTACTAATTTATCACAGAAACTAACCACAAATAGTAACTAAGCATTCTGTAAAGGACATGGAGAGATTTTCTGTGGCTAGGAAGCAGTAGAGCTTAGTAGTGATGTTCATGAGCTCTGGGGTCCATATTTCTGGGCTTACTCCTGGCACTGTCATCTGTGAGTATGTGATTTTGGGTGAAACACTCAACATTTTTAACCCCTGTTTCCTAATCTAAAAAATGGAATTTATAATAATACCTTCCTCACAGAGTGGTTATACAGGTAAAACGTTTACAATAGTGTTTTTTTTTATATGATTAGCATATTAGCTTGCATTCTAAATTACTCCCAGTGAAAGAAGGGTACTAAAATGTGTTGAGTGTTCTTTTCAGTTTTCTTTTATTTTCTTTCTGAAAGTTTCATGGAGGCAGGGGCTGTTTGTTCTGTTTTCTCATTTATATACAACAACTAATTCTTAATGATATTTACTACATATTGAATGAATGAGTCTGGGATGGAAAATCAATTAGTGGGTAGTATTATTAGCCCCATTTTAGAGAAGAGGAAATGGAAGTTCGCTGAAATTCAGAAGTTAAAATGTTAGATGAAGTTACAAAATTCATAGATGATAAAGTTGAGATTTAAATCCAAATTTGCAAGAACATTCAGTCTGTGAACTCAAGAAGCATTCCATCTAGTTGAAGAAATAAAATGTGTTTCAAATAAAAAAAAATTGTAATACTATTAGCTTTAAGATGATACTATTTAAATAACTCGATCAATGATTACTAAAAAATCCAGTGTAGAAAGATTTCATGCCCAGCAAGTGTGTGCAGGAAAGCATTGGAAAGGATGAGATGGAAGCTGAACCTCTAGACATTCATTAAGTTGGATTGGGTGAGCACTATGGGAAAAGGGGTCACTTGTGGCAAATGAACAGACTGAGCAGAGGTATGGAGGCTGAAATCCAAAGGCAGGTTTTGTTTTTTGTTGTTGTTGTTGCTTGTTTTAGATTTTTTTAAAAAATTTATTTATTTGAGAGAAAGAACAAGCAATGGGGAGGGGCAGACAGAGAAAGAAAGAGAGAGAGAGAAGCAGACTCCCTGCTGAGCAGGAAGCCTGACTCAGGCTCAGTCCCAGGACCTAGAGATCATGACCTGGGCTGAAGGCAGACACTTAACTGACTGAGCTCACCCAGACTGAGCCACCCAGCCACCCCTACAGGCATGTTTTGAAGCTCTACAATGGATCTTTTTGTCTGGAGAAGATAGTTCATGTAAATTTATTAATAGGATTTAGGCAGAAATAAAGGTGAGGTTAGATCTTAGGCTTTGAAAGAAGACTCAGGTAAGAAGTTAGAAATTTGGCAAACAAATAGTAGGATACTACTTTGTCTTTCTTTTTAGCATAGTCCAGATGAGATAGCAGCAGTGTACAAGAAGAAGCAGGAGAGGGATAGTCAAGATGGGGAAATAATTAAGGAGACTTGCAAACCAGGCATGTGGTACTAAAGATAAGAATGAGAAACTTGGAAATAGGAATAGAAAGGAAAGGAACAATTTAAGAGATGTTAAAGACAGATGTTCTAGCTTCAAAGACCCAATCTGGATGGTTAGTCACTAAAAGTAGAATATATGACCTTTTATTTTCCTATTTAAAAAAAAAAAATTCATTCTTGATTTCTTTTGTCTTGCACATAGCCCACATTTACTTTGTTACAAGGTCTAGCCACTCTACTCAAAAATACCTAATAAATTGAATCCTTCCTTTTATTCCTATGCTTCAGCATAAACTCTTGTGTTACTTTATATTATTTTTTCTTACTGGAGTTATTTTAAGAGATTCTGTTAGATAAGAGCATTTGTTCATAATTCTTTCTTTCTCTCTCCTTTTCTATCTTGGCTTCTTGTGGATTGGATGCCTCTTGTTCTCTAGCCCCCAAATTTCTACCCTTAGATCTAACATTTATTTGTGTCCTAAGGGATGACTAGCTCCTAGTAAAATTGCTCACAATTTTTAGAGGAATTTCAGTGAAAAGAATTCACCTTTTGCGTTGCGGCTCTGATATCGAATACCCTATGAAGCCTGTTTGAACTTTCCAAAGCCACGTTCTTTCTTCTTATTTTACAATTAATCTTTTAAGAATTTATTATTGTAAATTGTCTGTATTTGAAAGTTTCCCTCGTTGATCTGCAACCTCTTTGAGACTTATGACTATTCTTTACTAATGTTTTGATACCCAGTCTTTAAAACAGTATTTGGTACTTTTAGGTCAGTAAATGTCAAAATAATGAATGGCTAACAATGAGATACCTCTTTCTGTATTGTTTTGCTATTTATGTGGAAGTTTTGAATTTCCATATAAATTCTAGCAGCATCTTATCAATTTCTACCAAAAAAAAAAAATGTTTGTTGGACTCTAAGGGAGATTAGGTTGAATTCTGTACATCCAACTCAGGAAAAAGTGACATATTATCCACATTGGGTCTTTCAATCTATAAACATATTCTATCTCCCCATTTTCTTCAATAATGTCACATAATTTTCAATGTAGAGGCTTGGCATATATTATGTGAAATTTACCCCTAAATGTTTTGGTTTTACTGCTTTTTAAAATAATTTTTTTCAAATATTTTATTTATTTATTTGAGAGAGAGACAGTGAGAGAGAGCATGAGCGAGGAGAAGGTCAGAGGGAGGAGCAGACTCCCCATGGAGCTGGGATCCCGATGTGGGACTCGATCCTGGGACTCCAGGATCATGACCTGAGCCGAAGGCAGTCGGTCAACCAACTGAGACACCCAGGCATCCCTAAAATAATTTTTAAATTTCATGTTTTGTTTGTGAAAATAGACTAAAATGCAATTGATTTTTTTTTTTTTTTATTCCCCTGTATCTTGAAGTCTTGCTAAATTTATTTACTAGTTCTGGTGCTGTATTCTATGTACACAGTCATGACAGATTCAGTTCTTTCTTTACATCTTTTTGTTAATTCTTTTTCTTGCCTCAGTACAATGACTAATACTTACAGTACAATGTTGGATAGAAGTAGTGAGAGTGGCTATCCTTGCCTTGCCCAAGTCTAGAACAAGTAGCGGGACAGGGTTGAAGATGTAATTACCACTGAAATTTCAAATAGAAGCTTAATATAAACTGTAATAAATAAGCTATGGGAAAGGACAGAGGCCTTTCAATAAAGGAAGGAAGCTTTTTTTGAAAGAGTAATTACTTTAAAATTCAGAGATCTAAAATAAGTTATCGAGAAGGTCATTAATTAGTACTTGAAAAAACATTCCTCTTAATCCTTTTAAATTCTAGAGGATTTCTGCTAAATGGCTTTTTCGCCATCTTGAATAATTTGTAGTAGCCTTTTGCCTATTTTTTTGCCCACTCACAAGTTTCACTATAAATGGGAACAAGGCTTATTTGAATGTTCTAGACAAAATGAGAGATATTACAAATGGTGCCAATCGTTGTCATCCACTAGTAATCCAGCCCCGGCTGCACATCTAAGCAGAACATGTTTCCTTGGGGTAACTGTGAGGATGGGGTGATGTTAACGATTCTTCCTTGAATATGGCTGGGTAGAACCTCCTTCTGTTTATTGGATTGTGCTTCTGCTACCATCAAGGCAGGTTGATTTGGGTCTCTCAGCATCATTTAAGCAATGGAAGCCCATATCCTATAGCTTCTGCCTCTCTGCAACAGAGCCCCTATGGAGCCTTCTGTAAATAGAAATCACCCAGCTCTTGACTGATCAGTATACCCTGAGGCTTTTATTTTAGAAGCCTAGGATGAGGCAATTTTCTCTTATTTACCAGAACACCTAGTCAAAAGGGATGAGAAGCTAATTATAATTTGTTTAGTTGCTTTCACTTACTTAAGTGAAAAATAGTATTAAGGGAACAGGGGTCCCTGTTCAGATACAGTATAAGTATACAGTAAGTATAAGACAGCTGCAGAGGACCCGGTTAAGTCATTCTGCCTCCTCCATGCCTCCCTGTGGGTTCACAGGTAACCTTGGGGCAAGTCTTCTTAGTTTAGAGAATAGTTATTTGAATGCCCTCCTTCCTTCCTTTGTAATTGTAAAGTGAGAGTCATTCATTGTCTAAACTGGGAGTAAAGATATAATAGACTAGGGATTAACCAAAATCTCTAACCCCCACAATCCAAGTCAGGGAGTTGGTGAACTGATTTACCTCATAATGATGTATAGGAGATGAGAAATCATCAACCCAGTGCCTTGAGAATAAAAATCAGTGAGAACAATTAGAGTGAATCAGAATGGTCCCAACAACTCCTAGATGAAGAAGATGTCAAAAAGCCCCTGAAACAAAATTATTTCAGCTAAAAAAAAAAAAAAAATATCTAGAGTGGATATTCCACTCTTAATAAAGACTGATAGCTCATGGTCGTGTATAAGTGCTAATTCTATCACCACAAGAATGCAAATTCCACTCAGCCGGAGGGGTCTTGGTTTTGTTAATTTCTGTCCCTCCAGCACCTGAGTGTATTGTTGATATGGGAAGCTGCCTCAGTTCTACAGTAGTCTTCAAGTACACAGTGAGACAGATGATCTCAAGTGTTCTTTATCTTCTTTTTTTAATTTGTTTTATTTATTTGAGAGTGAGAGAGCAACAGAGATAGCAAGAGAGCAGGAGCAGGAAGGAGAGGGAGAAGCGGACTGCTCAGCAGGGAGCCTGATGCAGGGTTCCATCCCGGGACCCTGGAATCATGACCTGAGCCAAAGGCAGATGCTTGACCAACTGAGCCACCCATGCTCTCCAGTGTGTTCATTATCTGCATATGTCTTGTCTGTCTCTATCTGCGCTGCATCAGTCTGATGGTGTGGTTATGAGAATTGGAGTTGAGGGAGATGAAAGCAGATGGGAGATACATGGATAAAAATAGTAGTAAGCAATAAAATAAGTATAAAGCAATAAAATTGCTTTATCAGAAAAGTAAGTCAATGTGCCTGAACACAGCTGTAAATCACCTGATGACCTGATAAACAGCAGAGAATTTTTCTGCATATATCAGGTGGAGAAAAAAAGAGCAAAAAATTGATGTCAGCAATGGGTGGGCAACTTAATTCTGTATGAATGTTTGATTGTTTAAGAGCATTGGGTGGTTCAAGTGTATTTCGTGGGCTGCTTGGTTTTACATCCTTTTAATGAATTATCAGTATATATAGCTCCTCTTTACCTACGTCTAACAATTCATAAAAGATGCTTCTTTATTTAGTATTTTTCTGTCCTCCTTGTAGATCTGTGTCTCTTATTTTCCTTAGCAGAATGTAATATTCTTAAAGAATACAGTGAGCACATCACATACAAAATAAGCCCTTGATAAATATTTGTTGAAGGAATGAATACAGGAAGGAATGGTTTTAGCGTAGCAAATGCATTTGATGGAAGATTCTTTGGGCCCAGTCCCTCTGGCAGTGATTAGTCTTGACTACAATGGCTGAACATGGAAACTGAAAAAAAGCTGAATCACACAATGCAAAATGTGATTGTCACCTGAGCCAATCAAGGCCTTCCCAAGTGCAGTTCACAAGCATTGTCTTATAAATCTGCAACATCACTTAAAAAGTAATGCTGTGAAAAAAGCACAAAATAGATGGCCTGAGATTCCAATTAATATTTCTAAAGGACTAGCAAAAGAAGATTAAATATTTGGAGTGTAAGTTGCTGAGGGTCAGACAACTGGGGTGGAAAAAGAAGGCCTTAAAAAGGCAGTGCTGGACTTCCTGCAGTTACAGTGTGTGGCATTCAGGTAATTAATTAGACAAATACTAGACCTGTGTCTGTATTTGCACTCCAAGCTGGGGCACTGTATTAGAACAATACTAGTAAGAAATCAACCATTTCTCTGGTCGGTTCTTACTGACTGGTAAATGTTATTTCTGATCCATCATGTATTTTAGACCTAACACATTCATTCTCAGAATGGATCAACAATTACTTTATTTAGTTTGTCCTTCTAAATTTAAATAAATTTAAACAAATAACTGCACTATTCAAAACCACCTCATGCAGATACTTTATTGTTTAGCTATGTATCTATTTGTCAGAGTAAATCTATACATGAACGTGGGTGTATGGAATAGCAGTAAGTGTTACATTCATGTTATTTTCATGCGTGTTTATGCTTGATGTGACACTGGCGATGGTACTTGTGGTACCCTAACTTACCAAACTCCTGAGGCATGGGCATGATGACTTGGAACCCACAAGACTTTTCTTGAACTTCGACAGCTTTTCACCAACACCACAATCCCTCATTTGAAACACTGTGGAGGATTATTTTAAATTCTTAAGCAACAGAGCTGCCTGATGAAAAAGTATCTTTAAAATTTGTAGAAAACATTTGTAGGACAGCCTATAACAAATGGTGTGAAGATGGGGAGATTCGGTTATAACCAACATATTTATGGTTGCTGAAAACCAGAGGAAAGGCAACTGGTGAGAAGAGCGTAGGGAGGAGAGAGGAGGGGCCACTTGGACATTGTTTAAGGGTAGAATCTCGCAACTGGAGTCAGGTTGGATACAGGGAAAGTGTGAAGAGGACTTGCTAGTTGATGAAAGAAAGAACTTTTTGAGAAAAATGGGTAAACTGGGAAATGGGTTGCTTGCATAAAAAGGGAGTCAGGTTCAAATGATTTCATTTTTTTGTGAACTCTTGCCAGTTCTTTCCCTCTGCGTTTCAGTGAAAAATTTTAGCAAAGATGGTAGAGCTGAGCACTGAAGCAATGCTTAGCAGACAAAGATGTGTGTTTTACTGCACCTATACGCTTAGTCCTTGGGCTTGTTGGTTTTAACCGGGTCGTATTGCTGATGTGTATATTTAATTTTTTTTAAGATTTTATTTGTATATTTGAAAGAGAGAGACACAGCAAGAGAGGGAACACAAGCAGGGGGAGTAGAAGAGGGAGAGGCAGGCTCCCCCTGAGCAGAGAGCCTGATGCAGGGCTCGATCCCAGCACCCTGGCGTCATGACCTGAGCTGAAGGCAGAGGCTTACCAACTGAGCCACCCAGGGGCCCCTTATGTTTAACTTTTGTTGCTTCTATCAATTCTTGTCCATTCTGAAGAACTTATCCATTTCCAGAGACTTTACTGTGCTAAGAAGGCAACGGTCAAACAGCTAGTACGTTGCACCCTGGGCACTCCATAAACACTTGTTTCCTAACTGCCTGGCTGAATGTGTCTTCAGGGACATAGGCAATAAACCCAACTGCCTTAAAAATAACAGATAGTGGTATCTGGTAGGCCTTCCCCTGAGGCCTTGTTAAATACACAGCTCATGCCAGGAGACGCCTGACCATTCTTACTTGCTCAAAACAAGTGACACTTGGGGTGCCTGGGTGGCTCAGTGGGTTAAAGCCTCTGCCTTCGGCTCAGGTCATGATCCCAGGGTCCTGGGATCGAGCCCCACATCAGGCTCTCTGCTCAGCAGGGAGCCTGCTTCCTCCTCTCTCTCTGCCTGCTTCTCTGTGATCTCTGTCTGTCAAATAAATAAATAAAATATTAAAAAAAAAACAACAAGTGACACTTAAGTCATTTGCCAACATATATGTATATGTGTGAGAGAATGAACTAAAGTCACATTGGGTACTAAGCACCTGATACTTGTATGAGGATAGAAAAAAAGAGCTGATTATTGCAAAATTGATCAAGCTTCAGAGATAAGATTGTGAGGTATAAAAACCTGGGCAGAGTTAGAACTGGGGAGTTAATCACTTTTTATCATTAGGAATGTATGGGAAGAAAATGAGAAATTGATGGGAGCAGGTATCATTAAAAAAACAACAGAAAGAATAATAAATTTCACTATGCAAATCTTGGAAATTTTCTGCATAAAAATAAAGGTCAAGTAAAAAATGAGAAACATATTTTCAGGCACTCTGTTAAATTGTTAATGTATAAAGTAGCCCTAGAAATATAAGAAAATCACTAAATGCAGACATAAAATGACCAAACAATATGAAGAAACACTGCTCTAAGTAGAAAATACTTTTAACTAAGAAACTTTTCTTTTTTAAAAAAAAGTTTAAGAATATTTCTAATTAGAAAAATAAAATTAAAACACTACCTGTCAGATTAGCAAAGATTTATTTAGTATAAAATATTAGTCATACTTTCATATGGGCAAAAAATGAGAAAGTATCATTTTTTTAAATTCATTGGAGAGAGAATGAAAGAAAGAGGAGGGGTGGGGAGAGACAAAGGAAGAGGGAGAAAGAGTTTCTTGAGCAGATTCCACACTGGGTGCATAGCCTGAAATGCTTGATCTCACAACCCGGAGATCATGACCTAAGCTGAAATCAAGAGTCCGTTGCTTAACCGACTGCGCCATCCAGGTCTCTGAGCACAGATCTTTAGAATTAGAATAACAATGTTTTAAAAATTCAGTTCTTCATGTGTCCCTCCTGTAGGTAATACAGATTCTTCCATGATGCAGCCCCTGCCCATTATTCCAGACTTTTTCATAGCCACCTCCTTTCCAAGTTATTGTGCAGTCAAACTAGTATTTACTGGTTTCCAAATGTACCATGTCTTTTCATGTCTATGTTTTGGGGTTTCCAGACTAGAATGTGTTCTACCCTCGTTCACAAGGCAAATCCCTGTTCACTTCTTAAGATTCATCCCCAACATCCCTCCTCTGTTAGATCTTCCCAGCCACACTCCTTTCATCCTCTTCTCACATCTCAACAAAGAAACTGTATCCACATGTTATACCACATATTTTTAATTTATTTGCATATGTATCTCTACTGTTACTTATAGATTGCTTGAGAACAGCAAGTGATTTTAATCTTCTCTGCATCCCAAGTTTTTGCCACTGAGCTTGACAGAAGAAATTAGGTGTTGGCTGATATGAATTGAATTAAAACTTTTAAGCCTCTGTTGGTTGCTTCAGCACATCACTGCATGTGCAATGAAAGTATAACCTTAAACCAGATCATTGCATACCATGTACACACACACACACACACACACACACGGACAAGTATCTTCACTGTAAGAGCCAAGTTTAGAGCTTTTGTTAAACTAGAGATTTTATATTTGCAATTTCCACCAAAGTATTTGAAAATGTAAAAATTATAATATTTAATTACTGAGCATTCACAAAACTATACCCTCAGCGCTCAAGAAACCTAATGGTTTCATTTCTTTCACTCTGGAACTACCATCAGGGAAGCTTATTATAAACAGACTTAATGGCTTACTAAGTAGAGCTGTAATAAGAACCTAATACTTAATGCTCTAGTTTGCTTTCCTAAGCCCCCTGACTTGCTCAAATGTCAGAAAGGCATGCTCAGTTTATTTTCACCCACACTTTCTTTCACTTATCTCAGAAAACCATTTTTTGCTGCCATAAAAATAAATGCCAAAAGTAATTTTTAATAACAGATTTTATTTCATGTAGGCCACTAAAGGATTCTCCCCAGTCTTAACATTGTTTTTAGATTTTCGGATCACTTATTCCACTACAGCCTAGATGATACACATTTTAAAATGTGATTGAAAATATGTGTTACAACAACATCTCACTTATCAAGGATTCTTGGTGAATGTGTCTACATTCTTTCAAATTCCGTTGGCGGAATATGGTCCTGCAACTATTATGGCTTCTCAAATTTTTAACATTTTAGTGGAAAAAAACTTCCAAAAAACACCTTATGCTTTTTTGTATCCATAAAGAAGAATTCAATTAATTGAAATTTTCTTGATGATTCAAAGTCATCAGTATGAACATACATTGTTTTGTGTCCTCATCCCTTGAAGTTAGTCTTTGGGCATAAACCAGTCCATGACCACTTTAGGATTTGCCCCTCCACTAACAGATTCCAGATGACTACGCTTACAGGCCTCTTTAGCTTTCTTTGTTTTCAGTTGAAACTCATTTTTTGACTGTTAAGTAAGTTAGTCTCCAGCTCTCTCTACTCCAAGGTTACTACATTGCAATCACGTTCAGTCAACTTTGGGAGGATTGAGAGCGGGTTAATTTCTCTCTGGATACAATAGCTTACAGATTTTATAGTTGAGTTTAACTTAAAAAAGATTTTCAGGGTACCCTGAATTGGCTGGAGCAGTTCCACATGAGCTCAGTTGGGTCCAACACGAAGCTGACTGATACGGAGTTTAGAGCAAGAGGTTTATTTGGGGCTGACTCCTGGAAAAAGAAAGGAGAGAAGGAAGAAGATTGGTCAAGAAAGGCCTCAGACTGCAATGCGGGTTTGACAAAGTCTTGGCCAACTCAACAGGGAGTCCAGGAGCACATAACACCCATTAGAGGAATTCCATGTTGGGCAGAAATGGCTAGGTCCTAGTAGCCCAGCCAATGAAGTTGGGGACTTTCTGGGAAGAGTGTGACCTCTGCTTGAATTCCAAGATGGGTTCTGAAGACAGGGACAGCTGGAGGCTATCAGCTGACCGCTCTCCCTGCAGACAAAAGAAAAGTTCTTCCTTGAATGGGAATCAAATAAGTGCACCTTTCTAGCTGCAAGGGTATATACACCATCTGGAAATATATTTGAAAAGAAATACAAGTTCAGAGGACAACAGGGAAAATAGTTGTTTTCTGTACCTTTATAAATTTATGGTTAACAGTAGAAAGCAGAGAGCCTGATGGGAAGCAATCAGTGAGACTGAGGATGAGGAGGGTAGTGATCAGGGAAGCAGAGGGTTCTGGCCAAGGAGGATAATGGGTAAATAACTACATGATCAAAATCTTAATTTTCTCAGCAGTAAATTGACCTTCCTTGGAAGGACCCAGTTTGGAAAGTATAGTCAGATATGATATCTAGGGTGGAAGGCAAGACCACTGAGAATATTACTGAGTAAGCTACCCATGTTTGTTTTACTTCTTAAGCATTTTAATTATTTTGAAATTTGTAAAAAAATTTCATGTAAAAAATTACTTTTTACATGAAATTTAGAATCATCTTGTCTATTTTCAGAAAAGCTGGTATTTTATTATAGTCACACGAAATAAATGAATTAACTTAAGAAGAACTGAAATCTTTATAATATTGAATCTTAGCTGAGAATGTAATTTTTTTTAAATTTAGTTAGGAGAATCCATATATGTTTTAGGGTTGTTTTAAATATTTTCTCATGTAAGTTTTACATATTTATGATCAAGTTAATTACTAGGCATTTTTTGTTAGTGTCATATGTGTGGTTTTCTGATTCACCATATTTTATATTTGGTGGCTTTTATAAATATAAAAGCTATGTATTTCTCAATATCAGTTTTAGCACCCACCACCTTATTGAATTCTCTTGTTTTTGGTTAGTTTTCTTGCATTTCTTGTTAGTTGTTTTCTTAAAGTAATAGTAATAATTTCGTCTCTTCCTTCCCAACTTCTATAGTTCTAATACCTTTTTCTTACCTAATTGCATTGACTTATAACTCCAGTACAACGTTAATAGTACTAAAATATAGGTTACAGTAATTAGTTTTGGCTAATATCCTTGTGTTTTTCCAATAGGCATTCCTTCATTAAGTAAGATCCTGGTTTTAAGGCTAATTATACATTGACGTGCTTGAACTGTTACATAAGTATCCTTCAATTCCTATTTAAGAAATAATAGCTCATACGATTGAGAAATGGATTAGTTTTTATTAAAGGTCATTGTAGCATTTACAAAGATGATCATATAATATAATTGTATTAATGGGTTTCTTAATATTAAAACATCTTTTTACTCGGTAAAGAACCCTAGTTCAAGTTTTTACTTCCTTTGTGAACTGCTGACTTCATTCTCTGATATTTTATGTTGAATTGTTTTTATTGATATGCATAAGAAATACTTGTCTATAGTTTTCACATCTTTTCCATTTTTCTGTCAATATTACACTCACTTCTTAAAGTATGAGAAAGTTTTCTGCATTTTCTATGTCTTGGAAGAATTCAATAATATTGGAATTAATTACTCATTAATGGTTGGTAGACTATCTTAACGAAACTGGATGTGATGCTCTTGGAAGAATACTTCTTTGACAATTATATTTCTTTGTGGAAATGCATTTCTATTGTTTTTTCCTCTTCTGAGTCAGTTTGTAAATTATATTTTCCTAGAAAATTATCCCTTTTATTTAAGTTCACATGTTATTTTTTAACTCATAATTTTTTATTTCTTTGTGTGCTTATTATCTCTTGTTATTTCTTATTCTATATATTTGTGCATTTTTATTTTGTGATGAGACTAGTTTATTTACTATTGAGTGTTTAATAAATTAGCTTGTTCATGTATTTTTAAACTTTTCTAATTCATTAAAAGTTGTTTTGAAATTCTGTTTTTCTGCTTTCATTCTTTGACTTTATTTTTCTAAATTTTAGAATCAAATGCTCAGTTTATATTTCCACATTTTAATTTTTACTGATAAAAATTCATATCTATAAGCTTTACTTTGAGCAAGGTTTGCACTGTATACTGTAGTTTCTGTTTTGCTTTGTATTTTCTTTTGGGCTGAGAGTTGTTAAAATAGACATTTTACAGTTCTAAGAGGAGAGCTTATTTTTCTGATATTGTAACTGATTTCTTATTTTATTCTGTGATATTCAAAGAATTTTGTCTCTAATTTTTTGCGGGGGAGGAATTTATGGAAGCATTTTTTTTTTTTGGCCCCTAATACAATTTTTGTGGAAGTTCCATATTCACTTGAAAACAAATGTTCTCTGCTATTAGGGTATTGAATCTGATACGTGTTCATCAGCTTTACCCTCTTAGTTATGTCATTTAGGTTTTCTGAATCTTTTCTTTTATGAGAAGAGCTTGCCTTGCACGATAGTATGGGTCTTTAAAAGTAACCATGCAGGGGCGCCTGGGTAGCTCAGTGGGTTAAGGCTCTACCTTCAGCTCAGGTCATGGTCTCAGGTCTCAGGGTCCTGGGATTGAGCCCCGCATCAGGTTCTCTGCTCAACGGGGAGCCTGCTTTCCCCTCTCTCTCTGCCTGCGTCTCTGCCTACTTAAGATCTCTCTCTCTCTGTCAAATAAAATAAATAAAATCTTAAAAAAAATAAAAATAGTAAAAATAATCATGCAAACTGAACTGAGCAAAGCATTTTGTATAAATAACTGGAAAAATTATACTGCTCTATAACTAGGAATTTTTGTCAAAATGTTAAAACCTGTCTTTTTATCAGTTTAAATTTATAGGGATGAAAAATTATGACAAAAATCATACAAGAATTACAAAAAAATTATATTTTTTACTATTTAACATATTATGAACATTGAGAATTAAAATATTTTATGACTTTGTAAAAAAGTTATCAAGAGCTGTTTAATATTTGCATTATATGAATTACTGTACAGAGAAAGCATTTGATCTATGCCTTGGCACTTTGTCATACTCCTTTCTAAGTTTAGGTCAGCTTCCAATATTTAATCCTTTACACTTTCAATGTTATAAAATGTCTCTGAAAGTTTCTTTAATGTGAAGTTTTTCACTGATGTCACTTCTTCTGGGACATTTTCATGCTTTTCTTCACAGTCACTTTTCTCATGTGTGTTAATATTTGCCTTCCATGAGTTCCTCTGGCGATACATCTAAATTCTCTCAAACAACTACCGACATTCCATTGTCAACCCTGCCTTCTAGAAATCCATTGACATCAATTCAAATTTCACTTTGAGCATTATCACTGTCCTTTTCTTCCCCGCATTTTCATATTTGTTGGCCAATTCTCTCTTTTAACTACCTACTTTCGTAAAATATCCTATGAGTTTGTCACTGAGAGACAAAGAGGCAACACATTCATACACTTCACTTTGTTGTCTGTAAATGAAAGGAACAGATACTCAGTGGCCAGTCACCACCAGTTGTGAAAGAAGTGATATAATTGAACACTGATCATGATGTGCATCTGATATTTACATGCCAATTTATGGAATAAAGGGCTGGTAACAAAATTTGTACTTTATAATTACTCAGAGTTACTACACCATGGTAAGACATGTAAAGTATATTGTTGGGGAACTGATGTTCTGAACTGAACCATGGTTATAGAAATGTATGTATGTATGGTGGAACCATCCAAGGGGATGATTATCTAAATTTTATCCACTTGATATGTTTGGGACTCAGAGAAGTAAATTCAAGTGGTATTTCCTATTTTTCTTTCTTTTTTAAAAAATATTTTATTTATTTATTTGACAGAGAAAGAGAGGGGTGGGGTAACAGAAGAAGGGAGAGCAGCAGAGGGAGAGGTAGAAGCAGGCTCCCCACTGAGCAGGGGTTCATGACCTGAAACAAAGGCAGACACTTTACAGACTGAGCCACCCAGGTACCCCTCTCTATTTTTCTAATATATCCTGAAATTTGTTTCATGAAAAATTTTACTATGCTATCACTTAGTAGATATCCTAAAATTGTTATCTTTGTTTAAAATTGCCCTCTGGGTATTCTTATTTCAGCCAATGCTTTTTGGCCTGAATGTTACCCTGTTTGATATTAAGGTTGTGATACTTGTTTTCTTTCTGTTTGAATTTACTAGATAAAATTCTATCATTTTATTTTTAACCTTTATAGATCTTTTATTTTAAGTGACTCTCTTTTACATGGCCTAGAATTCCATTTTGTTTTGTTACCTAACTGGAAATAATTTTTCTACTTTTATTGAGACATGATTGACATGTAACATCGTATAAATTTAAAGTGTACAACATGATGATTTGATATATTTATATAGTGTGAAATGATTACCACAATAACTTTGATGAACATCCATAACCTCACATAGTTACAACCTACCTTGTGATAAGAACTTTAAAGATCTACTCTCTAAGCTACTTTCAAATATAGAATACAATATTGTTAATGATTGTCATTACATTGCACATTGTAGTCCCAGACCTTATTTATCTTATAATTAGAAGTTTGTACCTTTTTCCTACCTTTGCTCAATTTTCCTAGGGCTTGTGCCTATGGAAAATCTATGAGTTTGTTTTTTTAGATTTCACATAGAAAAAGATTATACAGTATTCATCTTTTCTGTCTGACTTGTTTCACTAGTATAATGCCTTCAAGATCCATCCATGTTGTCACATATGGGAGGATTTAATTTTTATGGCTGCATAGTATTAATGTGTGTGTGTGTACGCTTGTGTGTGTTGTTTTCTTAGCAATTTCTCTGTCAATGGACACTTATATTGTTTCCAAATCTTAATATTCTAAATAATACTCAATGAAAAAGGGAGTACATTCCCATCAATAGTGCAAAAGAGATCTCTTTTCTCCACATTCTCACCAAAACTTGTTATTTGTTGTCTTTTTTGGTTCTAGCCATTCTGCCAAGTGTGAGGTGACATCTCGTTATGGTTTTGATTTGCATGGAGTATTCTTACTAAAATATGTATCAGGAATATGATATAATCAGAAAGCCTACTCTATAAATTCTATGAAAAATAAGTTGATATTTGAATTCAGTATCTTTTAATATCTTTTTTCCTTTGCTTTTCTCTCTCCTTCTAGCATAAAGCATGAAAGCATGAAACACCAATCTCCTCTCTTGACCTCACTCTCCCAAGTCATTACACTGTTCCCCAGGCTGCTCACAATTTCCCACACTGATGGGTGATCCATTTAGATTTTTATTAAAATTTACCATTCCAGTAGTCCAGTCCTTGCTCTCTCATTTAGGTGACAGTGGGCATTTGGGAATTGACTTTTTTCCTAGCAAATAATTAATTTGCCTTTTTAAAAAAATATTTTATTTATTTATTTGACAGAGAGAGAGACAGTGAGAGAGGGGACACAAGCAGGGGAAGTGGGAGAGGGAGAGGCAGACTCCCCTCTGAGCAGGGAGTCTGATGCAGGGCTCGATTCCAGGACCCTGGGACCATAACCTGAGCTGAAGGCAGCACTTAACAACTGAGCCACCCAGGCATCCCTTCATTTACCTTAAAAAAAAAATTATAGGTTTAAAATTTAACCTAAAGAGCTCACTGCCTCTTAATAATTGTTTTACAGTGATTCACTTTTTAATATAATGTATGCACCTTATATAACTTTCAGAAAGTTATGAATGCTACAAAAGAAAAGCAAGAAAAAGATGACAGAAATTTCAGGCAGGCACATGAGGAGAGACCTCTAAATGAATAGGATTTTTGGCATCCCTGAAATCACACTATTCCAATTAAACAGAATCCAAACGAAATTGAAATTCTATCAATATATTTATTCATCCATCCATCCAAAAATATTTACTGAGCCTCCACTTCATGTAAGGTATTGTGATAAATGCAGACAATTTGGCATCATATGACACAACCCCTATCTAGCCCAGAGTGCAGACAATGTTTATCCTACGGGTTGATAGTGTTTAAAGTGGAGGCACAGAGCATTACTGTAAAGCTGCCTGGTGGGGGCACTGTAGTCAGGAAGCAGGAACTAGGAAGCTTCAGCAACCTGAGAAAGCAGAAGAGGACAAAGAGTGCGCACAGCCATCCTGTGGAATGATAATGGAAATTTTAAAAGAGCTTACATTGAAAAGTTGAAGGAAGATATAACTTGTATGTCCTGCTAAGTAATTTTATTTCTATCCTTAAGACAATGGAAGGCTATTGATGGCTTATAAGCAGATTAATAGCATGCTTTTCTACAAAGACAGCAAAGCAAGGAAGAGCATTGAAGGAAGACATTTAACTGCCTTATTTTACTAAAGCTGTGTCATTACACAAACTCAAGTGAAGTTTTTACTACAGAATGGTTATGTTTTAATAGTTAGTTCAAAAGGTAATGGGATTTTTAAGAACATGAAATTCTTCACGATGGCTTTTTAACCTTGCACTTGGCTGAAGTGCATCATTCCGGCCCAGAAACTCTCCTTACCAGACATCTTAATTCTTCATCCACAAACTTCTTCCCACCTCCTCTTGTCCAAACCATTTTTATTAGACTCAGCATCTAACATAAGCATTTTTCATTTCCTCCACAATGATGGTCCTTTATTTGCTACCTACTGGCACCTTGAGTAGTTTGTAAGAGTGGTTCGCAACTGCTCAGTCTTATATGTCAGGTTCATTTTTGATCCTTCTAGCTTGGTTTATATGAATACAAATAGGCAAAATCTGGAAGTCAGTGAATCCAGCAATGCTGTTCTCTAATACTATCACTTTCCCAAGTCACTGTGTATCTCTTGATTTCACTTAGTTCTTTCATAAGCAAAACAAGGGGATTAGTCTAGGTAAGTTGCAACCCTGTAACTTAGAGCTTTAAGATTCACCCAGGAATACTTCAGGAGTCTCTAAAAAGAGGGACCAGGGAAGCAGATCTCCCTTTTCAACTGCTATTTCAAATGAGGTAGTTACTCCTTTATCTGTCTTATTTATTAGGTTTTTGTGTAAGGTTTGTTTGTTTGTTCTTTCTTTCTTTTTTTTTTTTTAGGACAGGTCAATCAACTAAAAAGAATTTGACAATAGCTGGTCTACGTAATCCTTAAGGTCTATTTCAGCTCTCACATCTCATCTTCCCTTTTTCTTCCTTTTTATTTCCCTGACATACTTCATAATGCCTATGTGTTGGCAGTCTGTATCAGAATGGTGTGTCAGAAATACAGAAAATGACTCAGCAAATGCCTTTTAAAGAAAAGAATGAATGAATTAATTAATTGGTTTGTTAATCCCCTCATCATTCATATTTATAGATAACCATTCAATTTAGCCACTCTTCAAGACAATGGAGATAGAATGTTAAAGTTCAGATAAATACCTTTCTTCTCTCCCTCAGACAGTTGAATTAACCCATTAAGTAAAAATTATGGGGCACATAATATTACTGAAGCTGTTTTGTTAAGTTCTACTTATATTGAGACCTATAGAACCCTGTCTGTTCCTTGCCTCAAAGATGTTATAGTCTGCTAAGACAGAAACATGTAAATAGATTATTAGAATAAAAATTATGATAAAAGTGCTTTGAGTGTTTGGAAAAAGAAGATACTGACTCTGGCTGAAGTAGTAAAAAAGATTTCACAAAGAAGATTGTGAACTGAGTTCTGAAGAATGAAAAAGATTGTGCCGTGTGGAAGAAATCTTGAAATGTGTTGCAGTAGGAAAGTATGTAGATGGCACAGAGAGAAGAAAAACTAGGGAGTGCTGGGTAACGGGAGTTTGGTATGGCTACACTCCTTGGTGACAGACATCAAGGAAGAAAGGCTGCAAAGTGTTTTTTGCTTCAGATTATTAATGCTCTTTTATGCTATTAGAAAGCTTTAGAGCAGCATAATTTAGGAAATGGAGAGTTAACAGAGATTTTTCTAAAAAGTGATTTACTTATTTATTTGAGAGAGAGAGAATGCAGGGAAGGGGCAGAAGGAGGGGGAAAATCTCCAGCAGACTCTGCGCTGAACATGGAGCCTGTTTTCCAGCAGACTCAACCAAATGAGCCACCCAGATGTCCCGAGAGTTAACAGAAATTTTTAAACAATAATTTGGCAGGATAGATTTGTCTTTAAGAAAAAAATAACATAGATGTGGAAGATGCAAGATGGACCGGAGTGAGGAGAGTCCAATGAGGAGGGAAGGACTAAAAAGGCTGTTGCTATAGGTTAAACAGAAGGTGAAGAGGGCCTGAGGGACAAAGAGAGTGATCTGACTAGAGAGAATACTTCAAATTGAGTTAAAAAGATGTGGTGACTGGAAACAATGTAGTATTCTAACACCAAATAGAGCTGGGAAAACTGGACAGCCAGTATCCTACATCATAAATAAAAATAAAAATTAACTCAAAATAGATTAAATAGGGTGCCTGGGTGGCTCAGTGGGTTAAGCCTCTGCCTTCAGCTCAGGTCATGATCCCAGGGTCCTGGGATGGAGCCCAGGGTCCGGCTCTCTGCTCAGCGGGGAGCCCGTTTCCTCCTCTCTCTCTGCCTGCCTTTCTGCCTACTTGTGATCTCTGCCTGTCAAATAAATGAATAAAACTAAAAAAAAATAGATTAAATAGATTAAAGACTTGAATGTAAGACCTGAAACCATAAAACTTCTAGATGGTAAGCTGCTAGACATCAATCTTCGTGATGAGTTTTTGGATTTGATGCCAAAAGAAAAGGCAAAAAAAAAAAAAGCGAAAATAAACAAGTGGGATGACATCAAATTAAAAGGCTTCTGTGTAGCAAAAGAAACTATCATTAAAAAAAATGCATGCATTGGGAAAAAATATTTGCAAATCATATATCTCCTTAGGAGCTAATATCCAAAATATTTAAGAACTCATATGACTCAAAGGCAAAATTTTTTTTTTAAATTCTAATTAAGGGGCGCTTGGGTGGCTCAGTGGGTTAAAGCCTCTGCCTTCAGCTCAGGTCATGATCTCAGGGTCTTGGGATCGAGCCCCACATTGGGCTCTCTGCTCAGCAGGGAGCCTGCTTCCCCCTCTCTCTCTGCCTGCCTCTCTGCCTACTTGTGATCTCTATCTGTCAAATAAATAAATAAAATCTTTAAAAAAAATTCTAATTAAAAAATGGATAGAGGATCTGAATAGATATTTTCAAAAGAAGACATACAGATAGCCAATAGGTACATGAAAAGTTATTCAACAGCACTAATTATTAGGAAAATGCAAATTAAAACCACAGTGAGATATCACTTCACACGTGTTAGAATGGTTAGTATCAAAAAGAGATAACAAATACTTGTGAAAATGTGAAGAAAAGTAAACACTTAACCTGCTGTTGGTGGGAATGTAAATTGGTAGAGCACCTGTGGAAAACACTATGAAATTTCCTCAAAAATTAAAAATGGAAATACTATGTGATCTAGCAATTCCACTTCAGGGTACTTACCTGAAATTAAAAAACAAACAAACAAACAAACAAACACAAACTTGAAAAAATATATGAGTCCCATGTACATTGCAGCATTATTTACAATAGCCAGATATGGAAACAACCTAAATGACCACTGATGGAGGAATGGATAAAGGAATCCTATATAGGGCACTGAGTGTCTCAGCCAGCTAAGTGTCTGGCTCTTGGTTTTGGCTCAGGTCTTGATCTCAGGGTTGTGAGATCGAGCCCCTAGGTGGCCTCTGTGCTCAACGCAGAGTCTGCTAGAGATTCTCTCTCTTTCTCCCTCCCCTCCTCCCCCCACTCATACTTCCATCCACTCTCTCTAAAATAAATAAATAAAATCTTTAAGAAATATAAAGAAAAGGGACGCCTGGGTGGCTCAGTTGGTTGAGCGACTGCCTTCGGCTCAGGTCATGATCCCGGACTTCCGGGATCGAGTCCCGCATTGGGCTCCCAGCTCCACGGGGAGTCTGCTTCTCCTTCTGACTTTCTCCTCCCTCATGCTCTCTCTCACTGTCTCTCTCTCTCAAATAAATAAATAAAATCTTTAAAAAAAATAGAAATATAAAGAAAATCTAATATATATGTAGTTAATATACATTACAAAAAAGAAAACCTGATATACATACATAATATAATATTATATATGTACATAAATCAGATTTTCTTTATTTTATATCTGTAATAAAATAGTATATATTATAAAATATAAATATGCAATATAAAACATATTATACATTATTATACGTAATATTTGTATATTCTATATAATGTATAATTATATTTTAATATATATTTTTATTATATATATATAAAACACACCTGTACATAATAATGAAATATTATTTGGCCAGAAAAAAGAAAATTTTGTCATAGGCAACAACATGGATGGGTCCTGAGGGCCTTATGCTAAATGAAATAAGTCAGACAGAAAAGGACAAATGCTGTGTGACACTGCTTATGTGTGGGACCTAAAAAACAAGACAAACAAAAACAAAACTCATAGATACAGAGAACAGATTGGTGTTTGTCAGAGGCTAGGGATGGGGGTGGGGAAATAGGTTGAAGAGAGTGAAAAAGTATAAACTCCCAGTTACAAAATTAATAAGTCTTGGAAATGGAATGAACAGCTTGGTGACTAGAGTTAATAACACTGTGCTGCATATCTGAAAGTTACTCAGAGAGTAGATCTTAAAAGTTCTCATTACAAGAAAAAAGTTCCATAACTATATATGGTGACAGATGTTAACTAGACTTATTGTGGTGATCAGTTTTGCAATGTATACAAACATTGAATTATTATGTTATACATTGAAACTAATAAAATGTTGTATTTCAATTATACTTCAATTAAAAAATAATGTAGTACTCTGGACTAGAACAACATGAGGGCTTATTTTCTGTGCCATCCCAATAAAGACAAAAGACATTTTTAAAAAACTCTTTCTTGGGACCCCTGTGTGGCTCAGTCGGTTAAGTGTCTGCCTTCAGCTCAGGTCATGATCTCGGGGTCCTGGGATCAAATTCCATATTGGGCTCCTTGATCAGTGAGAAGCCTGCTTCGCCTTCTGCCTGCTGCTCCCCCTGCTTATACTCTCTCTCTCTCTCTCTGTGACAAATAAATAAAATAAAATAAATTAATTAATTAATAAAATTTTTAAAAAACCAAACCTTTCTCAGAAAATGTGACTAGCAACTGTTACCTCTCAAGTGAAGATACAGTTAATCCATTTGTGGAGGTTAATCCATAACTTAATTAAGGCCTAACAATGTTCTCCAAGATAAGCCATAAAGGGCAGTTCCCGTTTAACAGTCCCCCTCAGATGGGTTGTCACAGGCATTATTAATAATTTCTCCAGGCCCTTCCTATCCTAATGAGGAATTAACACAGGGTACTGTCTGCAGAATCTACTTTTGTTCAGTCAAAACCCATGACAGTTAGCTATGGCAGGTTAGTTATCTTCACTTTGTAAGTAACAAGTTCAGAGTTGTGACTGGGCTAGGAGCGTTGTCAGGACGGATTGTTTTCTGAGATAGCAGACAGTTTGGAAATCATCTGCCGTGACAGACAGAGCTGACTAGAATTTCAATTCTCCGTTCCTGGAGTGGTGATGAGAAGGGCACATACGGGAAATTAACTCTCCTGGTGTAACTGAAAATGACAGCACACGGCATGGTGGGAGCACAAACTGGTACTAAGAAGGAAGGATGAATGAGAGGCAAGTGGGGAGTTCCTAATTAACTTCAATGTACTTCAAGTAAATTTCCCTAACTCAATATTATGGCACATAGGAGGAAAGTTGATTTATGCATCTCAAGGCTTGATTTTATAATTTCATTCTTGAAGAATGAGATAATCAAACAACAGAAGGAGTATATTAACGAGGGACCTGGATTACAGTGATTCAGAGTGAGGTATCAGGTAATTGAATCTAGTCAGTTTATTCAGAGCAGGATGCAAATAAGTAATTTGGACATCTTGAATGAGCTCTGCCAAGTTGAAAGCCTCGTGAAAATTTTGTAAATATGCCATGCACTTTAATGCAATCTGAGAGTAGAAAGTAGTTTACAATGATTTCAGACTTCTATTTGACCATTATTATTATTATAGTTTTTAAAATGTTCCCCCTGACGTCTTTCCTGTGTAAATGAATATGGCCCAGGGACTCTCCAGTAAATGAGATAAAATAATGTAAAATATTAAATAATTCATGTGCTTGGGAGCCACTGAGATTTTGCTCATGTTTTTCTAGAAACCAAATCAATGTTGTGATGCAGGGGGAAAAAAGGCATCTGCATATGAAAATATCTTAAGCATTATCTTTTAAGTCTAGATGTGCTCAGTAAGAAAAAAGAGGAAAAGGGAGCAAGTTAAAAGAATATAGCAAGTACCATTTTATAATGGGAGAGATAATAGGATTTTGATCTGCTTTGTTTTGTCTCATTTGGAAGTCATGTCACCGCCTTTTGTCATTGTTTCTGTGGTTCACAGTTAGACTGGAGTGAGATTAACAGATGAGGAGGTCCAGTGGGACATGCAGGGGGGACAGGGATAGAAGAGGCAGCACTGAGGAGCAGAAGACAGTGTGAAATGGATGCAGACTTGGGGCACCTGGATAACTCAGTTGGTTAAGTGTCCAACTCTTGACTCTTGATTTCCACTTAGGTCATGATTTCAAGGTCAAGAGATCAAGCCTTGCATAGGGCTCTGCACTCAGCACATGGGGTTGGGGGGGGGGGTCTTGTGATTCTTTCCTTATCTCTCTCTCTCTCTCTCCCTCTGTGAACCCTCCCCCCACTTAAGTGAATGCACACTCTAGAAAGAAAGAAAGAAAAGAAATGAAAAAAGACCTGGGATATTTGTGTTCCAAAGCCTACCTCTATCTGGATCTGATCTGGGGTTTGTTGTATAACCTCTCATGGTGACTGTTTTCTTATCTATAAAAGTGTAGTAATAATATCAGCCTCACAGAACTGTTATAAAATTAATGAGATAATAGTTTTAAGGAGATTAGAGTGTCTGATACAGAAAGGGCACATAAAATTTGGAACCTACCTGACCATTCTGTTGCAGGAAAAGATCTCATACTGCCAGCTTCCCCTGCAAGGAAACTTCCAGATATCCATTTAGTAGTAACAGGGAGACATATAATAAGGGTATTATATAATAAAGACATATACTTCCTTATTAATAAAGGTAAGGATATGCATAGTAATGATAATATTAGGGCTTACCTTGTTGGAGGCTTGCAAGGTAAGCTTTAAGTACTTATCTGCATTAAGTACTTAGTACACTTCTAAGCACATGGCAAAGATTCTTCAAATGTTACCTTTGAGTATCCACTGATCCCCACATATCTATAACCATGAAAATGTTATTTATAATAAGAAACAATAAAGGACATTTTCCTCTCTAGCATAGCAGTTGCTATGAACTTGTAACAAAACTAGAGTTTTCAATTTGAATGTTTCCTAAACACAGTTTGTTCAAAAGGAACTCTTGCCCTTTTAGCAAATAAGTCTGAGCTATTTCAATCACTGTTCCAAAGGAAAGACTTAAAGTTATTCTACTTCCCAGTATTTTAAGCATTGGAGAGTGATGACAGGTGATCAAGAATTAAAGGATAATTGACTCTCAAAATAAGGAAACTATAGCGAGTCTACATTTGTGCAGCTTTTCTCCTGTGGGTACACTCCTGTCCAGTTCATATAGCTTGGGGGGGGCAGTGCTGAAACTCAAGGAGAAAGCATAGTCTTATGGACTTGATGAAGCAGAGGAGAGAATTTGGAAGTGCCCAAGTGACTAGAAAGTAAGAGGAGAGATGAGGGAAGGGCTCACAATACTGTGTAATTTGTGCCCAGTCTTGGGCTGAATCTTGAACTGCAAATGTAAAAGAAGGCATCAAGAAGCTACGCCTGGGGGCACCTGGGTGGCTCAGTGGGTTAAAGCCTCTGCCTTCAGCTCAGGTCATGATCCCAGGGTCCTGGGATCAAGCCCTGCATCGGGCTTTCTGCTCGGCAAGCAGGGAGCCTGTTTCCCCTCCTCTCTCTGCCTGTCTCTTTGCCTACTTGTAATCTCTGTCTGTCAAATAAATAAATAAAATCTTAAAAAAAAAAAAATAGAAGAAGCTACGCCTGTGGCTACAAGGCTGAGGGGCGCAGCCAAAGATTTCAACCCTATTTACAGCATGGGATGCACAATTCCGTTTTGTTGCAGCTGAAGTTAACTGCTTGCTAACAATGAAATCCAACATTCTTCAGGGGAAGATATCAGAATATAAAACACATTTAATGCATCATACACAGTATTCAGTATATAACTAGAAACCATGAGTTTTGGGAGAAGAAGCCAGAAAATTGTGGCCTGTAGTAAAAGAAAAAAAAAAAAAAGCCAGTAAATACTGACCTTGACAAGCTGGAATAAGTAAATGAGAAGTTTAAAGCCTTAAGAAAAGGCTTGGAACCTGGAAAAGAAGCAGTGGAACTTTCTTCTTCATAGGTGACTTGACTGTTTGCAGTTAGAATCTTTAAGAATCTACAAAACAATGAACTACTAGAACTACTCAGTTCAGTAGAACTACTAAAACTAGAACTACTTAGTGAAGGTTACAGAGCACAAAATTGACACAAAATCCAATTTTATTTCTATATTCTAATAAGAAACAGTGGAAAAAGGAAAATAAAAAAATTACTCTCTTATAATTACACCAAAAATGGATGTCTAGGTGGCTGGGTCAGTTAAAGTCATGACCTTTGGCTCAGGTCATGATCTCAGGGTCCTGGGATCAAGAGTCACATCTGGGTATGTGTTCAGCGGGGAGTCTGCTTCTCCCTCTCCCTCTTCTTCTCCTTACCCCCCACCATGCTCCCTCTTTCTCTCAAATAAATAATCTTAAAATATCTAAATATATAATTCCACCAAAAATTAAAGTGAGAAAAATATTAACAAAATATTAGAAGAACTCTGCACTAAAAACTACAAAATAGTGTTGAAGGAAATCAAAGAAGATCTAGATAAATAGATGCCATATTCCTAGCGTAGAAGGCTTGGGACTGTTCAGTTTTTGTAAATAGAGCTATAATAGCAGTTTTCAAACTTTTTGTTCTAGAACTCTAAAACAGCTTTACTGCTATTGAGGATCTCAAAGGACTTTATTTTTTGAGAATTATATACATCAGTATTTATAATATTATAAATTAAAACTGAAAAAAATTACTGCAGAATTTTATAATTTATTTAAAAATAACAGCAAATCTATTATATCATCATAAGTAAGTTTTATTTTAAAAAACTACACTTTCCAATTCAAAACATAATTATTATATGAATGGCACTGTTTCACATTTCTTGCAAATTGATCTGGCTTAATAAAAGGCAGCAGATTCTCCTATTTCTAAGACAGCAGGTTTTACATTTAGTCTAGTGTGATAGGTTATTTTGCTTGAAGCATATGCAGAAATAATGGTCTCACACATATATATGTAGAGAGAGGAGGGAGAATTATTTAAATAGCCTTTTAAAATAACTGTGGATTTCATGGGGCGCCTGGGTGGCTCAGTGGGTTAAGCCTCTGCCTTCGGCTCAGGTCATGATCTCAGGGTCCTGGGATCAAGCCCCACATCGGGCTCTCTGCTCGGCAGGGAGCCTTCTTCCCCCTCTCTGTCTGCCTCTCTGCCTACTTGTGATCTCTCTGTCAAATAAATAAATAAAATCTTTTAAAAAAACTGTGGATTTCTTTGATTCTATAGCAAAACTTGCTAAGAAAATAGGGGAAGGAATTACAGTACATTCTACATGTACATTCTGATGAAGGCTATGGTGAGGGAAACGTGGTCCTTTCTATAGAAGCACATAGTTAGGACCACTAATGAGGACATGAATCTCAGAGAAGACTCTGCAGGAAATGATGGCTAAGCTGAGGGATAAAGAAGTGTGGGTTAATGTAGGTTAAAGAGTGTTCTAGGAAGAGAGAATGGTCCAGAAAGGACAGGGTTAGTTCGTAGAATCAAAAAGTGTCAATATGGCCCTAGTGTAGTGGTTACATAGAGCATTGAGACTGGGATGTTAAGGTGGCAAAATACAAAATTGAAGAGATAATCAAGAGCTTGAATATGAAGATTAGTAACCTTGGACTTTTTTATAAAGATAATGAAAATTGAATGAAGGATTGAAGCAGAAGAATGACAGCTCATGAAAGCCAAACATTTAAGGAGGGATGGAATGTTCAGTCATGTGAGATACAGTAGAGAGGTCCAATAATATCATCTTAAGTGCAGACATTGATTTTGGCCATGACATTATTGTTTGTGACTTAATGAGAGAAAGTCAAAGGTGAAGCTGTATTACAGGAATGGGTGGGGAGTGAAGATAATGAGGGAAGGCCTGGCTTTCAATAGACTTGTCTAGGAACAAAAAAGTAAGGTGATAATTAAAGGTGACAAGAAGTAACAATAGACTGAAGGGAAGAAAACAAGAAGCCAAGAAACATCATAACTATGGGTCTGGAAAGGACACATATGCATCTTGCTTGTAGAGGTATGCCAGACCTGCTCTAAAAGGTAATGGGTAATTATAGTTTATGTATTAATTGTTTTTTAAACCCTTTCACCAGTTTTTTAAAACATCTCTGAACTATGTTGTCATGTTTTCCTTATTTTGTTTAGTCAATATTTATCTCCCAAAATATGAGAAAACAGACCATGGTTCAAATCCTAAGTAAATCATTTAACAAGTCCAAATGAGTGGTGTCTGAATTATTGAGCTTTTATGTTATGCCAAAATTGGAGAGGATTATTTTACTATAAATTTATTTGAAGAATGAACAAGAGGACTAAATTCAGGACAAGACTTACTAGGATACCCTCATCAGTCCCCCTGTAGTCCTTGTCTCACGCATGATGTATGTACATTTTTTTGTTTATTTCTTCTCTTTAGGAGGCTTGGGCTTCTCATACCTATGGATTTGTGATATATAAACTCACTTGGTTACAAACTCCAGAGTAGGAATTTTTAGAATATTTAAATGGATAAAAACATTTGGGTCCATCTTAACAAATAGAACTAATAGATTGTTGATACCATTAACTTGCCTGAAAGTGATGTGAAATTTGGTCCATGATCTGTTTCCTCCCAATCTGGGGCTGTTGTAAAGATGTCTGTCATTTAGACATCTTCCTGTTATGACAGTCAGGATAAGAATATAAGCTTACTGGGTGAATGATCCTTGATATCCATGTGTGGCTGATGAAAGCCCCTTAGGTTTATCTGTTAGTAACTCAGGAGCCTGAAGATAGCTAGAATTTATAGCAGTCATTTCTCTTCTGCACTTCTCCGTGTGAACAGATAAATTTTTTCAGAAAGCTTGAAGCTGTAATAATTCAAGGCATTGCTATAGAAATAAGGCAGGTCCATCAATAAATCAGGGGTGAGGAAAAACTCTCCAAATGTATAATTACTGGTGAAAACTTCCAAATCTTATAAAATACTATATATTTTGATCCAAGCGTATGTGTGAATATATAATGAGATATTAACAATGGAAAACACTTGAATTAACAACTGAATTCAAACAATTCAAATGTTAGAAAATTGCATTTGTTCTGTGTGTGGTTTTATTGGAAATGTGAATGGTAGCACAAGCACCATATTAATCTAGCAGTGTTAACTTACCATGTATAATGGATTCTGTATTGAAGTCACTTGTTCTCAGCAACAAGTGATTGAGCATGTGCTGAAGGTACCTAAACAAATGAAGACTTACAGTATAAAAATAATGCAGGAACCAAATGGCTGTTGTATGAGTTTTCTAGATTTGATAAAAATGAGTTATGGTGTACATGGGTTAGTGGTTGTAAAACATTATATTTGATAGGTATTTAATTTGGGTACCATTTCCATTTTTAATTAAGTTTCAGACTTCTTGTTTTAAAAAGACTTTAATATACTTAAGACACATCTAAGATAAAAGCAAACAGAGTTAAAGTGATAAAATGAAAAGAAAATGTATGTATCATACACAAAAATAGGCTTAATGTAAGTTAAAGACTTAAATGTAAGACTGAAAGCAATAAAACTCCTAAAATAAAACATAGGCACTAATCTCTTGTACATTGTCAATATTTTTCTGGATCTGTCTCTTTAGGCAAGGGAAACAAAAACAAAAATAAGCCTTTGAGACTATATCAAACTAAAAAGCTTTTGCACTTCAAAGGAAAACAAAAAGACAACTTATTGAATGGAAGAAATGTTTGCAAATGATGTATCTGAAGAGGGGCTAATAGCCAAAATATATGAAAAACTCATACAACTTAAAACGAAATGAACAAATAATCTAATTAAAAATAGGCAGAGGACCTGCACAGACATTTGTCAAGAAGACGTACAGGTGGCCAAAAGGAAAAGATGTTCAACATCACTAATCATCAGGGAAGGGTGAATCAAAACCTCAAAGAGATGTCACCTTACATCAGTCAGAACGGCTAGAATCAAAAAGACAAGACATAACAAGTGTTGGCAAGGATGTGGAGAACAAAGGAACTCTCATGCATTGTTGGTAGGAACATAAATTGGTGAAGCCATCATATATCCCAGTAATTCCACTTTTGGGTTTTACCTAAAGAAAATAAAAACACTAATTTGAGAAGATACATGTATGTCTATCCTTATTGCAGCATTATTTACATTGGCCAAAATATGGAAGAAACCCAAGTGTGTGAATGGAAAAAGATGTGATACACACACACACACACACACAAACACACATGGACACAGTGGAATATTAGCCATAAAAAAGAATGAAATCTTGCCATTTACAATATGGGTGAACTTAGAGGGTATTATACTAAGTGAAATAAGTCAGAGGATAAGACAAATATGAATAATTTCACTTATACGTGGAATTTAAAAAAACACAACAAACAAAAAAAACAGAAACAGACTTATATATACTGAGAACAAGCGGGTGGATGCCAGAAGGAAGAAGGCTTGGTGGGAGGGGTTGAAATAGGTGAAGGGGATTAAAGGGTAAGAACTTTCATCGATAAACTAAGTCTGGAGATGGAGAGTACAACATAGGGGATGTATTCAATAATACTGTAATAGTTTCCTATGGTGACAGATGGTAATTATTTATCATGGTGGGCATTTTGTAATGTACATAACTATCATATTTTGTGCACTGAAACTAATATAATACTATATGTCAACTCTACTTCAATAAAAAATAACACGTAAAGTAGTTTGAAAAAGGATGAACGGTATAAAAATAAAAATAAAAGGGTGGAGAAAGATAGAGGTAAACTAAGCACACCATTGCTTTACCTGGAATATCAAAAAATTAAAATAGCCATTTAAAATTTTCAAATAATATAAATCTTAAGAATTGGACTCTGATAGTCTACCTAACTTAACTTTGTTGGTTCTGTGGGGCAATAGAGTGTTTTGCAGATTGTTATTCAGGGCTTGTTCTGTAGGTAAGTAGTGAAGAAAAGTAATAAAATGAGGAGAGTTTACAGATCAGAAATGGTGCAGTATGTCATTTATTTAATCTAATTTAGGCCTTGTTGGTGCTGGAATAATCGGCTTCTTAATCATATTTTTTCCCCTTTGTGCTCTCTTTCTCTTATCAATCCCTCTCCCTCTCTCATGCCTACACAAATCACTGAAGACTGACAATGTACATCAATCAGGTTGACATCAGGATTCTTCAAGCAAACAACAAGTGTTGGGAGGATGTGGAGAAAAAGGAACCCCTGCACACTATTGGTGGAAATGCAAGCTGGTACAGCCACTGTGGAAAACAGTGTGGAGGTTTCTCAAAAAGACAGAAATAGAACTATCCTATGATCCACTAATTGCCCTACTGGGTAATGACCTCCAAAATATAATAACACTAATTCAAAGGGCTACATGAACCCCTATGTTTATAGCAGCATTATTTACAGTAGCCAAATTATGGATGCAGCCCAAGTATATATCAGTAGATGAGCGGATAAAGAAGATGTGGTATGTCACAATAAATTAATATTCAACCCTAAAAAAGAATGAAATCTTGCCACTTGCAACGACATGGTTGGAACTAGAGAGTATAATGCTAAGTGAAATAAGTCAGTCAGAGAAAGACAAATATTGTATGATTTTACTCATATATGGAATTTAAGAAACCACACAAATGAGCAGAGGGAAAAAAGAGAGACAAACAGGATCTTAATCAAAGAGAACAAACAGATGGTTACCAGAATGCTGGTGGGTGTGGGGATGGGTGAAATAGGTGATGGCATTAAGGAGCACATTTGTTGTGAAGAGCACCTGGTGATGTTTGGAAGCACTGATTCACTATATCGCACACTTAAAATGAATAGAATACTGTATATTAATTATATTGGAATTAAAAAAAAAATTTTAAAAAACAGAAAATAAATTAAGAATAAAAGAATGTATTTTGACTCCTAGAAAAAGAGTATTTCAAGTAGAATTTCACTTCAGCTGTACACAATTGTCTAGGAAGACGATGAAATCTTCTAAGTTTCAATAAAAATTGACAAATGGAAAGCAAATATATTGGAATGGCTCACAGAATCACAAAAAAAGTAAAGAACCAGACTATGGAAGGACAGAAATCAGCTCTGGGGAGTTTAGGTAGCAGGATCTGATGAACAGTCTTTTCAGATGCTTTCCTTGAGGGAAATAAGCTCTCTTTAACTCTCTGAAGTATTTTTGATGTTCTGCTCAAAAGTAAATGTCCAAGAAACTGCATGGATTACATGCTATCTCAGCAGACCATATCCAATAGGTAAAATAGAGTGGGTCCAAATGGAAGAAAATTACCCAGGAAAAGGTAGAATAAATGCTAAGTGACAAAAGCACCAAATGTCTACTGGGAATGTCATGATCTTTGTGCCCACAAGGCTAGGGGAAGAGAGGGACTGGAATAACTTATTCAGGTCTCAGAGATGCTAGGAAGCTAAGTAGAGAAGGGCTGAAGAAAGCACAACAATTAGAGTGGTTTTGGGGAGCACTTGTTGCTCATGTGTACCTCCCGATCACCATCTCTTTCCCACCTGTATTATCTCATGGGACTTATTCTGTATTCACATCCAGTCCTGTTTGTTCATACCTTTCTCCTCCACTAAGGCATGGGCATGCATGGCTCCTGCCCAGGGATCCACAGTTTTCTAGGTGTTTTCAACTGTCTGGAATTCTGAGAGAGCCCTTTTCAGAGAAAGTGCCTAAAGTTGCCCATCTTCCCCCCCATTACTGACTGAATTAGTAGTAGATGTCTATCGAAACCATTCTGGGTGCCCCGCTGTGGTCCCTGGACCCACTTTGCTAAAGCTCTTGTGCCTTGGAGCTTTTAGACTTTCAGCTCAAAGGAAGGTTCCAAGCTTATGAAAATATGTTCAATCCTTAAGTCGGGTCTGTTCCGAACAACCACTGGTGGTTGGGAAGATGCTTGCCAAACCCAGAAACTGTTTGTCCATGCCAATAAGCTGGCCACAGTTGTTTGTTTATTTTTTCATAAGTTTCACAATTCTGTACAGTTTTATTTTCTGATTTGAAATTGTAAAAATTCCACCTGCCTTCACTTTGGGGCATTTGGGAAAGTAGTAGAAGAAAATGTAGAAAGTCCTCAAAACTTTCCTGGTTGGTTTTCCTTTTTGCTATGGTGCCATGTGGAATTAAGAAAAACAAAAACAGAAAAACAAAACAACAGAAAACCATGAGGGCTGCTACAAGAGCCATCTGCTCCTGAAGGCTTTCAGCTACTCCTTTCCATACCTACTGCCAAGGGAGGTCCCCAAGACATTACAATTCCGCTTTAGGGTTCCAAATCCCAGACTTTTCAATAGCAGCAAAACAGTAGCACAGTGGCAACACAATAAGACACTTGTCGTTTTTATAGGTTTGAATATTTTTATTTTCATCGTAAGCTCATTTTGAAATAAACACATGAAGATGAAAGAGCCGTGTGGCATTTTAATCATTCTTAAGCAGGAAAAAAGATAAGTATTTTTTGGCGTGGAAACTTTCCACTTTTAGTAGGAGAAGAGTGTGAGAAGGCTTAGTACACTGTCAGTTTCCAGCAGGTTCAGTTAATTGCTGGAACCAAACAAAAATAGCCTCGCACGGCTCCCATTGTTCTGCAGCTGCTGGCTTCAGAAGGCTTGTTGTCCCCTTCCTTGTGACTAATCATCATGGTTTCCCAGTTTCCTTTCTTGATTTCCCACCAGAAGTTGTGATGTTTCATAGGAAGAGAGGGCAACCTTCCCAGCATTTCTTTCCAGGCCTTTTGAACACATCCGTCCCGAAGCTCTCGTACTTGTCTTCAAAATCTCTGAATTTCTTGACCTGCCTGGACTCAGAGGTTGTGTGTTCGTGAACAGGCATGGTTTAGCCATTTGATAAGGGGGCCTAAGTGGCTTCCTGTTTGAAAGAGGTCAAAAAGATATGAGTCCTAAATGGACTGTATACGCAAGTCTTATACATTAATGCTTTGGTTTGGTTTGGTTTTGAAAAATCTCACTTTGCTTCTTGCTGCTTTGTTGAAAGGAGTTTTAGATTGCTAAAAGTTTAACTTGCTTTCTGAGTTTAGCAATCACTACAGGGGTCTCATTTAGTTGAATGTCAAACTTCTAGCAACCTAACTCCTCAGAACACAGAACGGCACTTCACCAGAAAAAGAAAGAAAACGAACATAGTTGCAAAAACTCCACGTGCTAAAACCCAAATACTTTTCACATAGGAAAGTTTTAAAACTTGGAACACTGCCTAGCACAAGTTAAACACTCCATAAATGTTTGTGATCATCAGGACTTACTGGCTGTTCTTACATATTAATCTAGCCAACTTAGTTATCATGTTTCTTTGAAAAAAGAAAAAGAAAAAGATTACTGACAGCATTTTCGAATGATGGCAAAGAGAACAACAGTACGAGAATATTGTGAAAAACTGCACCTGACATCCCCCTATAATAACGAGACAGAAAATTTACAAAACCACAGTAGCAGTTGGTCCACTCAACCTGCCAAAGGATCTGAAATACGTTAGCCCATCCTTTAGAGATGTGGCCCTGGTGAGCATTGCGACCCCCTTAAGTCATCAAGGAGAAATTGAATTAGGTTTCTTCTATTGTAAGAGTGCAATGAAAGGTAATACATAAAAATTTTTTAAAAAATTGAAGTTTAAAAGGTGTGGACTGAAGCTCTAAACAGGATTGTCATCAAGTATGGGGGAAGACTACTTAAATAGGCAAGCTCATCCATCAGTGACCTTGGTTCTTGGGGAGGCCTCGCTGGGTACACCGATGGGGGTCAGAGTTGAAGATAACCCACCGCCTACTCTAATGCTGTGCACCGCATGGCTTAAAAACAGGTGAACTCCACACTCCCTCTCTCCCCATGCTGGACCACGTCTGACTTCGTTTAAAAAACAGCTGTCTGATTGTTAGGAAGCCTCCAGCCTGCCTTCCAAGAGAAGGCGGCTCCTTTGCTCAGAGTGAGTCACCACATCTATTTGCAACCAGGCTAATTGGTGTGTATGCTGGCATTGGCTCCCCGCGGTCAGCCGGGGCGGCGCGGCTCGAACTTATGATTCACCGTATCCTCTAGTTAGGTCTCCGGCCTGTTTGTGTTTGCTACAGGCTCGCTCCAGGTTACCACACATTTTTTCCTCCTCCGTCATCATCAAAACCGCTAGCAGCCATATAGTGCCTCACACTTACCACGTCCTCCAGCTGTTTCCCAGCGTGTCCCTCCGACAGGTCTCTTTCTCTTCACTCCAGCCAGTTCCCACTGCTATTTCCTCCGAGCTCAGCCATTGTTAATTTGGGGTGACTTGGTTCCCCCAGGGGAAATTTGGCAACGTCTCAACATATTTTTGAATAGTCCTAACCTGGGGAAAGGTCTTCCTGGGATGTAGTGGGTGGGGGCCACGGATGCTACTGAACATAGTTTAGGACACATGCCAGGTGGCCACAAGAAAGGATTAGGCAGCCCCAGCTTTCAATATTGCCACAATTGGGAGACCCTCCACTTTCCCCAGTTCCCATTCTTCACGTCTCAGTTCAAATCTCACCTCCTCTGGAAACTTCCCTGCCCTGTACTTCTCACTCTAGGAGCCGAGTGAACTCTCCCTACTCTTTTTCCTTTTAATTTTGATTTGATTTTAATTTTAATTTTCCTTTTGATTTGTGTTCTTTCTTTGGCGTACCCATACTGTAGCAAATTGTCTTTGTGTTTATGTCCTTTTCCTCAGTTAACTGGCAGCTCCTGCTGAGCTGGGGGCAGAGTCTTTCTCATCCCCCTATGGCTAGCTTTCACACTAGGGCTTAGCTTCTTGCAAGTGTTATTATTATTTTTTTAATGTTGGAATTATTGAATGGAAAGGGGACAGTCTTGTTTTAAGCTTTATGCCTTTGCTTTTCCGCTAATTATTTGGCAGCATTAGAGACATCTTGCTGATCCTCTTGAGGATGTTTAGATACAGAGTAAGTGGTTTTCATCTTCTTACATTTCATTATGTCTGTGTTCTAGAGCGTCTCAGCAGTGATGGCATCTTTGATGATAAACCTTGGAATGTAATAACAGTACATTTGAAGCTAGCAGCCAGCTCATCTTTCATTGCTAATAATCTACTGCATTGGAATTATTTTCTGTTTAAGATGAAAGTCACTGATGTCAGATTGCCTGTGTTGAAATCTGGGATCTGCCACCCACCACCTGTGTGACCTCAAGTAAATTACTGAAACTCTCTGTGCCTCAATTTCCTGTCTGAAAAATGGGGGTGAGCATAGAACAGAGTTCATAGATTCTTTTAATAAGGATTAACTGCATCAGTACTTGTAAAATACTTAGGAGAATGCCTGGAACCCTGTAAGTACTATAGACATGTTTCTTACCGAGGATGGAAGAGCAATCTGGTATCAACCCCCCATTGCTTGTCATGAATGCTTCAAGCTAGGTAAAGACAGCTCATTCTAACATGTTACTCTACTGCATTCCTGATGAGAAAGAATGGAACCACGTGGAAAGGTAAGAGTACTCACAATTTGCCCACTCTGTGTCCTGGTCAAGACCAAAAATAACTCTCCAGAATGCATCGAACTCTTTGCAGGCAGGTGATAAGAGTGTCATGTAGTCTTAGCATAATACAAAAGCCACTGATAATCTATGGTTGCCAGTGTTGCTGCATTTTAATTTTTCTGCTTCAAACAGTAGCATTTTAATCATTCTGCCCATGGCAACTAATGTCCTTTAAATTAGCATTAAAAATTCATTCTTTTGGTTTATCCTTCCTGAATCAAGCTAATTAGCTATCAGCTGAGAGCCCTTTAAATTATAACCTGAGTATGTTACATTTTCCAATTGATAATGCCTCATTGAGGCAAATTGAAAATCCAAGAAGGAGTGAATTAATTAATGTTAATTAAAGAGTACAGCACAGAACGGATGCCAGGTCAGTCTTTGGAGTACGCTTGGAAAGCCATTGTCAGGACTAAGTTGACCCTTTGTAGCACATCGCTTTGTGCAAAGGACTTGGCCATGGTGGCTTTGCAAAAAGGGGGAAAAGAAAGCTAGAGATAAGAGTAGAAGCAACACTGAACAAGTTACCATATATCTGTACATGTGATATTACACATTCTCTGCAATAGGAGAACAAGCAATCCAATCAACCCTTGAAGCTTTTTACAACATTTTCCTGAAATTTCTGTTTTATATTTTTCATCAGTGAATATTCTCTGATGCCTCTTGCATACAAGGTTTTATTAGACACTGATGGAAATGCAAAAATAAGAGTAGAGGGTCATCACCCAAAGAACTTAACGATATAGAGTAACACGGCCCAATCAAACTTTCTGTGATGATGAAAATATTCTCTCTCTGCACCAGCCAGTAGAGTTGCTGCATCTAGATATTCAGCATTGCAAATGTGGCTTACATGACTGGGGACCTGAAGTTCTGTTTTTTTATTTAAATTTGTTTAGAAATAGCCACATGCAGCTACTATATATATACCTACTATATATATACTATATATATACCTTGGGTCTAAAAGGTAAGACATCCTGCATACTGCTTATTTTTATTACTTAAAGATTTCCGAAAGTTGTTAGTCAATGTTTCTTTCATGCCGTATCATAGTAGGTCTTTCTCTGTCTCTCTCTCTCTCTTTCTCGTGTTTTCTGACTCACTCACACACCCTACTCTGTTTTCTCTTCAGTGTAACATTCATCAACTTAAACTGATTTTCCTCAGGGCTGTGATGATCAACTTGGAGAGATGAAGCACATCAGAATTTCAGGAGTGAGGAAGAGAAAACAGCCGCTATTATGATTTGTAATAAGAAACATTTTAAAAATGCATCCAAATTATATGAAAGTAAAATGGAGGGGGAACTTGGGGTACACAAACGGTTCTCAACAGAAACGTGTACCTGGTTCCTGAGGGGGAATATCAGAATCTTGGAAGGGGTAGGAGAGAGGCTAAGGCATTTTTCTGTTGAACTAACTGGTACATAGGTTTATGAACTCTAAGAAATACTACTTTCACTGAAGAACAGTTAAAACACATTGGTCCTAAAGTGCTGAAAGTTCTTTTCACCACACCAGCCAGCATGCAGGTAACCATTACCTTAACAGATATCGGAAATTCACTGAGTGTTCCAGGGACAAACAGCTGGGTGGTTTGGGGCTCTCCACAGAATTACTGACACAATTACCAGTTGCATATATTGGAGCATATAATTTGGATTTTACCTTAATATTCTTAAATGAAAACAAAAGCATTAGGAATATAGTTGAGAAAAACTGGTTTTTTTGTAACTTAACAAACCACTTTGAATAGACAAAATACATTCAATGTACAATAACGGTAGGACTCATTTTTCAGGACAAGTAATTTGGGACAAGGACTTCAGGACAAGAATTTTTTTAAATTCAAATTTATAATTCAATAGGAGTATTTTATAAGTAAGGACTAATTTCATGAGTTTTGGCACATTTACTTCTTTTTCCAAGTTATTTTATGCTCATCAAAGATGGCTTTTAGATTCAGTTATTTTCCTTTTTGAGCCACTAAATTATGTTTCCTTATTCACCCCATCTTTTTGTGCTTGACTTGAATAATACCAATATTGCCACCTATAGGTCAAAGTGATTTTTTTGGTTTGTTTCTCAAGAGCACAATGTGGAAGAACTAAAAACTTTTGGAGAATGGGTCATTCTGGATAGTTGAGTTTGACAGCTTCTGAGGGATGCATGTGTTCACCCACCTTTCTCTCTCTCTCTCTCTTTTCGTAATTTTGGATGGAAAAGTTTTTCAGAGATACTATACAAGTCCCTGACTTCTCAGCTACTCCACCAAAAATAATTAACAATTTTTGATAACTGAAAAGGATCATCATCATTATGAATTATTGAGCTAGCTTCTTTGACCCTAGGCAAAATCATCACAGACTGTTGTATCCTCTGAGTATTTTACTCATTCGAATATTCAGTCCCTTTTGTGGACTGTCCATTCACTTCTCACTATATATATTCCTCTTTAACAAGTTTTACCCTTTTATATGTTACTTTCAGTTTCTGTAATTAGAAACCAAATGACTACCCTAGTTAGAGTTGTTTGCAAAATAAAAGTAATTTGGAAGTAAGTTTGTGACTGAAGAATCCATAAATGTTATTTTAGGGACTTTTGTGACTCAGATGAATTTTTGTAACCTGCTTCCTGTTGCACAGCTGTATTTCTAACAGATAAGAATACTGAATAAGAGTTCTAGAGAGGTGACCTGTTAGTGACTTTCATATGTGCTAATTCTTCACAGTTGAAATAAAGTGTCAACTTTTAATAAAAAATTTATAATATTAAAAATACTTGTAAATTTATTATCTTCCCCAAGTCTTCCAATTCCATTGCAATGTAGCAGTTACTAAAAATGTTATATTTTTCCTCCAGATTAGCAGAATGTATTATTCTGAGCAAGAGTTAATGAACTTTAATCAAATAGGTAACATACAGAACATTATTTACTAACTTTTTGACACACTGCTTTCATACTTAAGTCATATATTGATATCTGGTAGGCTTTTAAAAACTAAATTACTCCCAAACTGTTAACTTAGATGTATCATATTCAGATGGTTTGTGTAAAGCCTTGGACAATACTTCAGAATTGTAAAATGCTTCAGAAAAATGTAAAGTACCCCTTATAGTCTATCTTCTACTCCAGACTTAAACATTCATCAATAACATTCTAGTTTATAACATTTCCAAAGAGGGAAAAAAACAGCTCCAGAGAGGCATCCATTATCCTTATTTGGAAAAGTTGTTTATTATCTCTCTATATATCAAATAATTATCTTTATAATTTTTAAAATGAATATCAGAGAAGCCATTCACAAATAAAGAGAAATTAGATAAATTGGGGAATAACTCAGGAAGTACACCATCTAGTTCATCTTGAAAAGACCACTGGACAGTGTTTTTCCAGATGTCCTGTGAAGAAAAATATCCCACAGTTTAATGAATTTGAAAAATACCTCACATTAACCCCTTCTTAGATAGTCGCCATTCATTTTACAGTATTAAATACTAACTATCCCCAAATTAAGAAATGTATGGCACTTTGACACAAATTTTCCAAATTTATTGGGCCTTGGATTTCTTTCCTCCCAAAATACTTTTTCATGTCCTAATGAGCTACTATAACTGGGCACACATTCTGGTGGCCCCTGGGATGCTCACAGATATTTGCTTCTCCCCTCTTACCAAGCCATGATAAGAGCTGCACTTCTTTACATCATTGAAAGTTTATCATCATCAAATCACCTGCTAGTGTCCAGATAAATGTAGCAGTCATCACGTGTGTCACTTCTGGGTGGAGCCTTAAGGGCCACCTTGCAATTTGCCACATTCCTCTTTCCTTGCAAAAAGAAACTAAAAGAATGTGTCAAGGTGGAGTCTGACTCAGCCTGGGTCAGGGAATGCTACCTGTAGGAGGTGAAAAGCGAGCAAGAACTAACTCTTCGTTGGGTTTTCAGCCTCTGGGATCTGAGAGTTATTTGTTATGGGGGCCTAACTTATTTCATGCTGAATGATACACTGAACTATGCAACAAAAAACTGAAGAGTATCAGACAATTTATAAAATTCCTATGGTGAGTCATAGTTCCAGACACTAACTTTCATGGGATTGTGTAGCATCTTTTCCTTCTTTAAAAATCGTAAGCATCTCAATGAAGGAAACGTGGATCCACTGAGAATGTCTGCTTGGTACAATTACAACCTAGCCAGAGGACCTCAGTTCATGGTTGCACTGAAAGCCCTGAAACTCTTACAGGCACACAAATACAGCAGACTTAGTAATTATCAACTGTCTTAGCTCACCTCCCCAGTAGCATTTCTTTCTGTATACTGACCTCACCATACCACAGCATTTCAGATTCTTCTTGCTACTCCCATAGGATGAAAAGTTTCTATAGTCTTAAGTCAGTTTATGAACTTGATAAACTTAATGTTATTACTGTTTTTCCTGAAAGTAGTTCTCCCCATTTGCTTTCTGGGCCTTAATAAAAATACTAAATTTTAAAAAAATGTGCTCAAGTCCCAAATAGGAGTTTAGCTTTCTCTATTTAATAAACTAGAAATAAATAGACTTCTTCAATTATAGACCGAAGAAGGGACCATTGATGTTATGTGTGAGGGTATAAAACAGTTGGTCTTTTTTGCCAGAAACTAGGTTTCTGAGTAAAGTAAACCTCACATCAGTTTATACTTGTATTTGGCATTGACCTTTTCTAAAACCGTAGTAAGAAAAACTTCAATGTGAAATAATCTCTCAGTTATCAGAACTACATTTCTGTGGATTTTTCAAGCCACCCTAGTCCTTTACCCCTGTATTTTTTTCTCCCTCTCAGAACCCTGGAAAAGCTGAACCAATGAAATAGCTTCAAACAAAAGCCAAAAAGAATAAGAGCTTATTTTTTGCTAAGGTAGTAGAGTGTTCCCTCAATTTGGTCAGCTCTTCTGTAGAAACATTAATTCTTCAATCTTTTAGAATTTGCTCATTCCTTCGTTTAACAATCATTGAGTACTAAATGTCCACTAGTTATTGGGCATAAAAAGACACACATTTCACAAATTTATTGGATCTTGAAATCTCTTCCCCTCAAAATGCTTTGTTATTGCTCTTTTGAATCATTATATCTGGACACACATTCTGGTGGTCCCACATCTTTTCTGCTTTTGAAACAATTCAGAATCTTGAATTTCATTTCTTATATAGTAGTCACTAACCATGTGTCACTATTTAAATTAAATCAATTTTTAAGAAAAGACTAGTTATTCAGTCATTCAACCTATTTGAAGTGTTCAGTAGACAAGTGTAGCTACTGACTACCATCTTGAACATTATGTCTGGAACAGTTTTATCATTATACAAAGTTCTTTTCAACATTGCAGACATAGAACACTAACATCATCACAGAAAGTTTTACTAGATAATATAGGCTCTAAATAATAAAACTTACACATTTGTAAGCAATAATATTGTGATGACAGTCTTCAGGTAGGGGTACATAATGTCAGTGGCATATCACTTTCCTTGGGGAAATTAGAGGAATGCAAAGAAGGTGAAGTAGAAGATGGCCAGAAGGACAAAAGAAGATCATTCTAGACAGAAATGTCAACAACCACCAAGACTAAGATGCCTGACATAATGGATATTTTAAAACTAGGATGAAACTCTAAACCTGGATTAGAGCATGGATATGCAGGAGGAAACAGTATGAGATGAGGCTATAAGCTTAACCAGGGGTCAGATTTTGGAAAGTTTTTTGTGCCATATTAAAAGTTATGAACATGAATCTTAAGGAAAGCTAAAAAATTTTAAACAGAGGTATAACATGGTCATACTTTTTAGAAATATAATTCATTATCTGCTAAAGATGGAGTAGTAAACTGAGGCAAACTTCTAATTCAAGTATATGGGAATGATAGAAAAGAGAAGTCAAACAAAACTAAGTGGAAATGTTGGATTTTAAAAGCATATGCACAATTTTGTGTGTAAAAATAGGAAAAAATTTGTAGAGCATGGCTAAAGCCATTGGTCTGTGAGTCTTCATATTAAATGCTCTAAGTCAGATGAGGACCAGATCCAGACTTACTACTTAAAGCCAAGACCAGTAAAAAAGTTAAACCATTTCTTCCATTCATAAGTGAATTTGAAGTATCCCTAATATCATGCAAGAAATAAACAGCCAGAACAAACGGAGAAGTACTTTCAGCTTTCTGGTGAAAAATAAGTATTAACCTAGAATTATAAGCCCAGTTATACTGTTATTTAAAAATCAAGGCAGGGGCGCCTGGGTGGCTCAGTGGGTTAAAGCCTCTGCCTTTGGCTCAGGTCATGATCCCAGGGTTCTGGGATCGAGCCCCACATTGGGCTCTCTGCTCAGCAAGGAGCCTGCTTCCTCCCCTCTCTCTCTCTGCCTGCATCTCCGCCTACTTGTGATCTCTCTCTCTCTGTCAAATAAATAAATAAGATCTTTTAAAAAAATAAAAATAAAGGCAATATGATTCAGCAATTGATCACTTAGCTCACGGGCAGAGGAAGAACATAGCTAGCTGTGAGAATTAATGTGAATTACAAGACATACTGATCATCAACACTTCAAACAAACTTTCAGCCCTAAGTATTTTTTAGAGCTATGCCAAAACAAAACATACCAAAAAAATCAAGGAAAATAAAGATATTTTTAGGTGTTAAAATAAATCAAGACATTTCACCACCCACAATCCCTTGTTAAAAAGTTATTTAAGGGATGTACTTAAGAAAAATAAAAGTTGAACCCAGGGCAATCATGGTATATAAGAAAGAATGCTGTCCAAAAAAATTTAAAAATAGGTTAGTTATCTTAACTAACTACTAACTGGGAAAAATAACTGTAAGAAAGTTGTAAAATCTATTTCATTAGCTGTAAAAATATCCAATATCTCATGTTAAAAATAACATTAAGATCTTCTAGTTTGTAGTCCAGCACATAAAGAGCTTGGAACCACACCATACTAACAACAAATAAAAAATTGATCAAACTGAAAATCAACAACCCTTCTTAGATCCATCAAAAAAGCTGAAGTCACTGGGAAGACCACTGGCCCAAAATTGAAGAGACAGATAGATATATGGAGAATTACAACTTATTGTTACCATGAGCAGGTAACAACTTACTGTTACTATAACCAGAACCAGTCATGTGGTAGAAAAACCTTAATTGTATAATCGGGAATTCTACCAAATATTTAAGAAAGAAACTATACCAATTCTCTGTAATCTCTTCCAAAATACAGAAGAAGAGGGAATGTTTCCCAGGAGGCCAGCATGACCCTAATACCAAAACCAGACAAAGACACTGTGAAGAAAAAAACCTACATCATCATTTTTCATGAACATAGATGCAAATATCCTTAACAAAGTATTATCAAAACAAATCTAACATTATAAATAAGAATTACACACAATGTACAAATGAGATTTATTTCAAGTATGCAACATTTATAATAAGGTTCAACATCTGTAAATCAATGACTAATCCAGCATTCAATAGACTAAAGAATAAAAATCCCATGATCATTCCAATACATGCAGAAAAAGTATTTGATAAAACCCAATGCCTACTTATGATAAAAAAAAATTTCAGTAAACTAGGAATAAGGGGGGACCTCCCTAATTTGATTAAAAAAACTTAAAAATACCCTGCATTTAACACATTTAATGTTGAGAAACTAGAAACTTTTCTACCAATTCAGGTACAAAGGCAAGGATGTCTTCTCTCACCACTCCTTTTCAATCACATATTGGATGTCCTACCTAATGTAATAAAACAAGAAAAGGAAATTAAAAGTATACTGATTAGGAATGAAGAAATAAAACAATCTTTGTTCCCAGATGACATGATGATTTATGGAGAAAAATCTCAAAACAAAAAACCAAAACCAAAAAAACTCCTGTAATGAATACATGATTACAGTAAGGTTGCCGGATATAAGATTAATCTATAAAAATTAATCAACTTCCCATATGTGCCAGCAATTTGAAACTAAAAACACAATAACACTTACATTAGCACTCAAAAAATAGGATTTGATATATATTTAACAAAATATATTCAAGATCTATATGAAGGAAACTATAAAACTCTGATAAAAGAAATCAGAGAAGGACTAAACAGAAATATACTCCATGTTCGAGAAGGACTCAATACTGTCAAAATCTTAGTTTTTCTCAACTTAATCTGTAAATTCAATGCAATTCTAATGAACACCTCCATAAATTATTTTCTAGATATTGAAAATGTGACTCTAAAGTTTATATAGAGAAACAAAATACCAGAATAACTGGCACGATATTAAAGGAAAAGAATAAAGTTGAAGTACTAACATTACCTGACTTCAAGACTTACTATAAAGCTGCGGTAATCAAGACAGTGTATTGGTGAGAGAATATACACATAGATCAATAGAATAAACTAGAAAGCTTAGAACCAGAGACACACAAACATGGCCAACTGATCATTGACAAAGGAGCAAAAGCAGTATAATAGAGCAAAGACAGCCTTTTCAATAAATGCTCATGAAAAAAGAAGACATCCACAGGTTAAAAAATGAATATAAGGGCACCTGGGTGGCTCAGTTAATTAAGTGTCCGGCTTTTGATTTCAACTCAGGTCATGATCTCAAGGTCCTGGGATTGAGCCCTGCATTGGGCTCTGTGCTGCAGGGATTCTGCTTCAGGATTCTCTCTCTCTCTCCTTCCCTGCCTCTCCCCCTGCTCGCTCTCTTGGTCTCTATCTCAAATAAATAAATAAAACTTTTTTTAAAATGAGTATAGACACATACCTTACACCTTTCACAAAAATTAACTCAAAATGGATCATAGACCTAAATGTAAAATACAGCACTGTAAAACTCCTAAAAGAGAATATAGAAGAAGAGCAAGATAGTATTAGGGTTGACAATGACTTTAGATACAACACTGAGGACACAATCTCTGAAAGAAATAATTGATAAGCTGGACTTTGGTTAAAATTAAAAAAAAAAATTCTCTATGGAAGACACTGTCAAAAGAATGAAAAGACAAGACAAGTCAGCAAGTAGGAGGAAATATTTGGAAAAAACCTATCTGAGAAAGGACTTGTATCTAAAAGACAGGAAGAACTCCTAAATGCAACAATAAGAAAACAAACACCTTCCCTAAAGAATTAGCCAGAGACCTTAACAGACACCAAAGATATGCAGATGACAATAAATACACAAAAATATGCTCAACTTCTTATGTCATTAGGAAATTTCAAATTTAAACATTAATGAGATATCACTACAAGCCTATTAGAATGACCAAAATCCAAAACATTGGCAACATGAAATGTTAACAAGGATATGGAACAGTAGTTGCTCCTTCACTGCTGGCATGAATGTGACAAGTCACAGCCACGTTAGGAGCTACCTCATAGACTATAATACTTAAGATACTGTGATCTTTGCATACTGTTAGACAAAGAAAGCTGATAACATACTATAGAAAACCCAGAAATAAACTCAAGTGAACAGGGAAATGTGGCATATGTAAAATAAGCTATGAAACAAATAAGGGCTGGATAGGCTACCTTATAAATGTTGCGAGGATAACTGATTGTCCATATGAAAAATATACATAAGTACAATTAGATTGTTACACTATATACTGAAATCAATTTTAGTAAATGTTAAATTAATAATTACTAAATACTAAAATTAACTCATACAGGTGCACAAAGACGTACACACAGCAATGTCCATTATGAGATGATCTGTAATAATAAATGTCTTAAGACAATTTAAATGTCTACCAGGATTGATACATGTAATATATTTATAGAATGACGTAGAATGGATTTCTATGTGCCCAATGTGCAGAGTAAACATTAATAGTCATAAAGGACTGGTAAATCTGTTTCTTGGTAGCTAAAACAGAGATAACAAATAACAAGATATTAAGAGTAAATCAATAAAACTCTCAAACTTGCTGATCACATCTGCACTTGTGATATTTTAAATGTGCTCTTCCAAGGGCACCTGTCAACATGTCACAATGAATAAAGCAAATGTCAGATCAGCACTTCTGGATCTTTAGTATAAATGCTCCAGCTTAAAGTATGCTTGCTAATTAAAGAGTTTGGTTCTTGCATCACCTTTAAACTTCATTGTTTCTTAAAGTTCCAACTTATTATGCTCTTTATGTCACAAAACGTTCTTTCTTAATACAATTAAACATAGACAACACATCTCCTGTTTACAGAGTTACTGCCATCCTAAGACTCTGTTGACCTTATTGTTGATTCTAATATTGGAATAAGGAAATGCACTCTTGGGGGGATATAAAAGACTTTATTCCACTTTTAGTCACTTCTTTGCCTAAGAGAGGACTTACATCACACAACTGACTTGGATTCATTCCTAAATTTAGACACAGATAACCTTTTATCCTTTGTGACTAAAAGAAAATAGCTTGTTTTCTTTCCATTGGGAATAAATTATCTTAAAAAAATATACCAAAGAAGGGGAACTAAAATTTGTTTATGGGGCACTTCATGGTTTCTTTTAATTTCTCTCCCTCCTTCTCTCCTTGCCTATCTATCTTATCTTAGTATTGCTGACCTTCTGTTATGGCTTTGTTAAATTAACATCTATTAAGTGGGGCACAGGGTGCTAGATGGTGAGCCAGGGTTCAACAACAGACCACAAGAGAAATTGAGATAATGGAAATAGAGAAGTTTGTTACTCATAGGTCCTGAAGGACGTACACTATATGTCACCGAGAGAGGTCAAGGTAGAGTGCAGAGAGAGGCAGGACCCGAGGCACAAGCCTAAATGGGGTCCATTGCTGAAGTGCTTTGGATTTCCCAGGCTAGGACAGATTGCTCAATTTAAACCGAAGGAATGGGGTTTGGGGAAGCCCCGCAGGGTCTTATCTAAGGTGCTGGGAGGCTGGGGAAACGGTTTGGCACAACGGTAATAGGGGGAGTCATGTCAGGAACTTTCATTTGCTTGTGACTCTGCAGCTGCTCTCTAGGGCATGCACTCACATGAGGGGCTAATGTCCGTGTAAAGCCCCCACAGGCTGCTTGGCCAAACAACATGGATGCTGAGCAAGCGATACCAGGTGTAGCTTGGCTAAACTCTTGACATTTTCAGATGTGATAACAATCTAGGTGAGGACCTGAGGATTGATTTGCTTCATTAGGCTGGACAGTTGGTTTTCTTTTCTTTTTTTTTTTTTTTTTCTCGTAACAGTTTTATGGTCATCCCATCAAATTACTAAACTTCCTGCAAGCAACGTATTATTTCCCAGGGTATTCCATGGATATAGGAGAAGTTCTTGATGCCCCTCCGTCTCAGAACCAGAGTTTATATCTCTACCCATAAGACATTGTGACCAAGACACCGGTTAATGAGTTTGTTTGTTTGTTTGTTTGTTTAGGTCCAGTGACCTACAACATAATATACATAATGCCTTGGGGTGTAAAGAGCTTGCCACAAGTGTTCTTATTCAGCTCTTCTGCCATTGGTTATCCTGGGTCAATTGGGTCTTCAAGCCTGACATATATAAGAGATATAAGGCACACAACCAAGAAGCAGGGAGTTTTGATCCAACATCTAAACATGCCATAGTGTTGCATGCAGGAAGAAGGCATGTTCGGTCATAGGCTGACCATGGTTATTTTCTTAATTCTGTTCAGAAATAATGCAGGGCAGAATAGGGACAGGGCCCAGTTCCTGGGAGATGGGTCTGGTGAGAACAAAGCAGAAAGTGGGTTCTCTGCTTAATTGTTTGTGTGTTAATACAATAGCTTTCCTGTCCTCCCAGTGCCTCTCAAACCTTTAAGACCAGTGTGCGCAAGACCCAAGAACAAAGTGGTCAGGTGGGGACAGGTTTCTACAAGGAATTGCTTCAAGGCATTACTTCTTTGTATCAAGGTAGTGCCTGACACCCATAGGGCAATTTAACATTAGCTATTGTAATGAACAAACCTAATCTCAATGGCTTAACAATTGCAAAATAAATTTTTTTAAAAGTTTGTTACTTGTTCTTGATACAGTTCCACAAAGGTCCAGCCCTGTCCTTAAAAGCTCTCCTTGAGAGAATGACTCAGAAAATAACCTTCTTCCACTGTGTCTTTGGGTAATTTTAGAGTTCTTCTTTTCCAGTCATGTAAAACAAGAGCGAGAGACCATGAATCAAGATCATGCAAGTTGTTTGAGAGGCCAGACTTGTAGGCATTATACATCACTTACATTCACATTGGATGGTCCAGAACCCAGTCATGTAGCCCCAGCCTAACTACAATGGAGGGGTAAAATGTAGCCTATGTGTCCAAGACGAGGAGTAGGATTGGTGAGTATCTAGTCAGCCTCGGATATGTTATCTTCTGATGAAACCAGTAAGGTTTTTTTCCCACTTACATGCAGTAAAAGTTCCTAGTAAATCAACTGGAAACCTCATTGTTTCTAGTCAACAAAAATCTGGAGGCTCAGCTGGGCTAAGTCTAAGGTTAACTATATCTAGCTGTCGCTTGAAGTTTTAGCATATCGAGAATTCTGAGACAAATCCTGTTTCCTCTAAAGTTAATTTTAGAAATCTAGGTCACTAAGTAAGTTATCAGCATGAAGTTCAGTATTCTCTTGTTATAGCTTGATCTTGTGCCTGTTAAAAATTGTGAACCCTGGAGACAGACTGCCTGGTTTGCATCCTGAATTGCTACCTATTGACTTTAGGCAAGTTATCTCATTTCCCTTTTCTTTAAAATTGGAGTAATATGCTTAACACCCTGGGCATTTGAGAGAAGTGAGTTTGAAAAGCTGTGAAAAGCACCTAGCACAGGGTCTATGTTCCTGGGCCACTGTTATTATCATCGACATTTACCAATGTTGGCTTATATAATGATTGGGTCCTGGTCCTATTTCCCCAGAATATGAATGACAGACAATTTTCATCTTTGGGTATATCCATGAAAAGGCACTCTCTAGCATTAGGAGAGGGGGTGGGTGGGGTAGGGGGTACAGTTCAGAGAGTAAGCCCATGAGAGAAATTGTGAATGTATAAAGCCCCCAAAATGAGAGATCTTGAGCTGCCTAAGCCAAAGCCAATAGACAAGAGGGAGTCAAGAGGAGATAATCCAGTGCCAAGTCCAGGATTCAGTTAGACTCCAGTATTCAAAGAAACACCATTGAACTTGGGTGGGCCAGGATTAAATGGAATCACAAGAAAGACAATCTGTGCAAAGTTGAGTCTAATACCCAAACAGGCACCATGACCCTGTCCCAGTAATGTGACTGGGTAGAACAAAAGAAAGAAGAAGAATGGCCCTTAGGAGGAACAAAAACAACAGAAATAAAATACCTGTATAGGATTGGAAATGGTGTTGCTAAAGTTGCCTTTTATTTACATTTGATGTGCTGCACTGTCCTTCTGAAAATCCTTGCTTTAGTCTATCTTTTCATTTCTCTTCAAATGCAGCCTTGCCTTGTTCTGATCAGTAGGCTTGCCTCTCTACCTTAGCTATGTCTGAAACTATTTTCCTCTAAAACTGCCACATCTCTCTCTCTCTAACGTCCAATAGCTTTGCAGACCTTGATTTGTCATTCTAGATCCTCTACTTCTGGTTCCAATCAACCACCATCTCACCTTTTTGATTATGTACCAAGATTTATTTTTTTATATCTACTTTTTGACCCTTAAAAATTCTATTGGCTTATCAGATCCTAGACTTTCAGAGTACAGCTAGTCCTTCTACAATTCCTGCCTCTGCTCATATTTGGGAAATCCTATCTCTAAGGAAGACACATCTTACTAAATTAAAGTTATGTCCAGAACTCAATTGATCAGTAGGAGAAGTTTTCCTTTATTGAAGTTTATTAAACTTCTTTTTGAAATTGGGATTGAAGTTTCTTTTCAGTTCTCTGACATTTCCAAAAATAAACATTGGCATTTCCTTATGCTGCAAGTCTTCACACTAAACACTTGTTTTCATAGTTTGAATCATTTTCAAAAAAGTTCTGGGTTCTCTGTGTAACCATTTCCCATGTTCATTGCTTGTATCCCAAGCGAAGACTGCTGTCTTTCCTTAGGCAGCCTGGTGATATGCTGTTAGAAAGAATATTGCTATTCGGAGCATTATGAGCAACTATGCTTGGTTTTAAAGGGCTCTCTCTACATTTCCAGCATGACTCACGGAGAGAAAAATATGTTTTCTCCTTTCTCCAATGTAAAAACAAGGTTTATTTCTTTTGGGGGATATGGAAACAAGGAAAGATACCATGATCAGCAAGTTTCTTCTTTGAGTAATAATTTCTTAATCAAGATTCCTAATCCTATTTCCTCTTTGAAATTGCATTAAATATTTTAATCTACCTAATTATGAACTAGACAAACTGCTTTGGTAAAAGATATGTCTCTGCATATAACATATCTTGTCTTTTCCCTTCACATCATTGCTTATAAGATTTGATTCTTCCCTCTTGTTATGGTTTAATGCTCTAACATTAGAGTAAATTGTATTTTCAGGTTGATGAATAGAGATGAGGCCAAAAACATATTCCCAATTGAATTTGGATTATACTGAAATCTAAAGTTCTCCATAAAGAATAGTGAAATGCAGAAGAAAGTTGGAGTTTTTACCTTTCTTTATTAATGATTATAATTAAAAACCAAAATGATTTTCCTTGGCTCAGATCTTTTAATATGATTTTACTGTTGAAAGGCCCACAGTGCATTTATTTTTAATTTAGGAACTGAAGATGTAGATCTTGGATGACAATAAATTAACATTTATTTTAGACTTCTGTACAGAGTTACTATTCCCTAAAACCAAAGAATGAAATATTTAATTTTATATTAAAGCTAAGTTTTCAACTTACTTTCTTAATGGAGAAAAGCACCATGCATTTACTTCAATTTCAATCAATATAAATTTCCCTTTAAAAAATTAGCACAACTTTACTTATGCATATGTATATTAGTTATAGAAGTATTAATTATCATTTCAGAGTAATTTGGCATTATCAATCAAAATTTAAAATTCCCAAATCCTTTGAGCCTGCAAATTTACTTTTAGGAATTTTTCCCTACACATACACTGGATCATGGGTTAACTGATATACAGAATGGAATTTTCTTGACAACAGAGCTTATAATAGTAAAAACTGGACACAATTTAAATGCTTATCAATAGGAGACTGGCTAAATAATTTTGTTAAATATATAGAATAAAATATGCTGCAAAATCTAATATATTTATTCATTAAACAAATTTAAATGCTTAAATTTATTTATTTATTTATTTATTTATTTATTTATTTATTTATTTATAGAGCAGGGAGAGTGGTTGGAAAGGAAGGAGAGAGAATCTCAAGCAGACTCTGCACTGAGCAGGGAGCCAGACATGGGCCTTGATCTCATGACCCTAAGATCATGGCCTGAGCCAAAATCAAGAGTTGGATGCTTAGACAACTGAGCCACCCAGGTACCCGTGCCCCTGAAATCCTAATATCAGAAGTCATTTTATAACCATAGGAACTATGAATAGTTGGCAGTTTTGGTAAAGTGTTTCTGACTGTAAATACTTTAATAATATGAAGAGAATTTCTCACACTTTTTCTGAAAGTCTCTTCTCTAGAATGATATTACCTGGCCATACCCCTGTTCCAAAATGAGGAAGAATGAGGTAAAAGCAAGCAAACAAACAAACAAGGATGAGGGTGTTTTAAGGATTTCTTTTATCCCACAAACCATTAGTTTAACACCCAAGGTGACTCAGGTCAGCTCTGACATTGGCACTTTGAAGATATATGTAGTATTTCAATGGCTCCACCTGTATGATACATTTCAGCATTTGTGGAATTGATGCATAATATCAAAATTAATCTTTAAGGGCCACAATAGGGCACATGCTTCTTACAAACTGAATCTCAAGGAACTTTCAATTCCCTCAGCATTTCCCACAGTGATAGCAGGCTCGGAAAAATAGGACTCTTAAGTCTTGAGGTGTTTCCTCTAAAATGAAACAATATTAGTATTTTTTTCTTATTGTTTCTTTCTCTTTTTTTCTGAGAGTAATGTTTTCCTTTTTATTGTGTCCCTGCTATTCTTCCCTTTGCAGTCTTCTAAGGCTCTAATCTGCAATAGAACCCTGGTCATATTGTTAAGACCAATGCATGAAACTGCCACGCTTCACCGGTCAGAGAGCAGCTATCTTTCTTCCTAGCCAATGAACACTGCACTCAATTCTTAGCAGGTGGCTGATGTTCTAACAAGTGCCCTTCCACACTCTCAGACAGAGGGAAGTATAGCTAACTAGTAACGAACTGAGACTTGTTTCAGCTTGTCGGCTTCTGAAGCTTCATATATGACTTTTTCTTAGGAGTCTGTTTATGACTGTATAAACAATATCAATCACAAAACTAAGATTAGAAGGAACTTAGTCATTCAGTGCAAGGGGAGGCCCATTCTGCATGTAAGAAACTTCGAAGTCATCCCTTCATCCTAACAACAAGTTAAAAGTTGAACAGAGGAACTCTGCTTGGATCCATAAGAGAGGGGAGGCCACAGGGTAAACCGTTACCCCCAAGACTGGAGAGACAAACAGATGACTATAGGGAGGCATAGTTTACTATCCCAGAAACTCACCAGTGGAAAATGACACAGGAGACAATGTTAGGTTTGCCAAGTCTAGGTATCAAGAAAAAAATTACAAGGCACACCAAAATGAAAAGAAAACTTGAAGAGATAGAGCAGGCATCAGATCCAGATTTAGCACGGATGTTGTTATTATCAAGCTGCTAACTTAAAACAATTAGATTAACATTTTAAAGAATAAGGTAGAAAGCATACAAGAATAGACAGGAAGTGTAAACAGAGATGGAAATCCTAAGAAAAATCCAAGTATAAAGGCTAGAGTTAAAACACACACACACACACACACAGAGTAAATGAAATAAAGAATAAAATTTACGAATTAAATTGGACATGCCTGAAGAAAGAATCTCTGAGCTATAGGATATATCAATAGAATTCCTTAAAACCAAAAGTGATGAGAACAAAGACCGAAAAATAAAACTGAACAGAATATCCAATATGATATAGATAGTGAGGCAACTACAAAAGGTGTAACATATTTTAATGAGAATACCAGAAAAAGAAGCAAGAGAGAAAGGAAAATAAATATTTGAAACAATAATGACTGAAAAGTTCCTCAAATTAATGTCAGACACCAAATCATAGATTAAGGAAGCTCAAATACCAAGCAGGATAAATGGAGGTTAAAAATTACACCTAGGCATATTGTTTTCAAACTTCAGAAAAATCAAAGGTAAAGAAAAAAGGTAGTGGAAGAAGTCAGAACAAACATGTCCTACAGAGGAACAAAGATAAGAATTCCATCTTATGGAATTCTCCTCAAAAACCAGGAAAGCCTGAAGAGAGTGAAGTAAAATATTTGAAGTGTGGATAGAAAAACAAAACAAAACAAAACAAAACAAAACCAAAAAACAGCCCAACCTGGAATTCTATAAAAATTAATCTTTAAAAGTGGTGGAGAAAAATAGACTTTCTCAGACAACCAAACGTGAGAGATTTTGTTGCCAGTAAATCTGCCTTCTGAGAAATGTTAAAAATTCTTTTGAGAGAAAGAAAATAATATAAGCCAGAAATTTGGATTTACAAAAAATAATGAAGAACATCAATGAAGGAGTAAGTGAAGGTAAGATTGGAATTTTTTCTTATTCTTAACTGATCTAGCATGTAAGAGTTTTTGCAAAATAATAGCACCAACAGTTAAATTATGTATACTTATATATCTATATCGCATTACATATGTTTTCGTATGCTTAAAATGACAGCAATGATACAAGGGATGGGTGGGAGAAATTAGAATGCTTGTGCTATTAAAAGGACTCATATACCAGTGAAGTGGCATAGGGTTATTTGAAAGGGGACTTGGATATATTTGGATATATTGCAAACTCTAGGGCAACCACTTAAAGTGAAAAAAGAAGAAAGGAAACAAATATAACAGATATGCTAAGAAAGGACAGAAAATTAAATCATATAAAATGCTCAGTCAAAACCACGCAAGATAGTGCAGGACTAATAAACTGAGGTCTAGAGAAGGAGCATAATGGTTTCCTCAGAAATTCGAAGATGCTGATTCAGGACTAGAACCAAATGTCACCTCCAGTTCAATCACTTTCAGATATAAATAATATTCAGCCTCACTCTGCATCCACAACCAGTGCTCTTGCATTATCTCTTAGGAAACATAAGACCTCTGGCTAGTTCTTCTGGTCTTACGTATCTATGAAGTACTCAATTTTACCAAGTTGCCTCTATGGATTAATACAGCCACCAACATATTGGGATTTTTGTAATCAAAAGCAACTACCACTTTTTCGTGTGGTTCCAGTTGGGGGGAAATTAGCTTTGTTTATGCTTTCCCAGACATCAGCAATGATTCCCAGTCTCTGCTGGTAGATGGGGAGGAAATACCATCATTATTTTATCTTGAAATTAGCATGGCATCCAAAATGTATTAAACCTTCACATGCATGTGGACAGTTCTTAATCTCAATATTATTGGCATATTGTCTGGGGTCAACTTCCGCAGAAGACAATGAGATGAAGATTCAATACAGAAGACCCCCCCCCCCCCGCCAGAGAAACCTGTAAAGAAAGGCGGTAAGGAGGGCAAGACAGAAGACAAGCGAGGACACAACTTCAGGCAAAATCCCAAACTCGGTTTCATCCTTGTAGGAGAGCTCTAGAATCTAAATTCTACCCCAGTGCTTATCCCAACATGAGGCAAGTTTGTTGAGTTTTTAAAACCTGTGCCCGTCTGGCCTTGGTGAGGGCCATGCTTTAGGACTTGCAGACCTTTAGGAAGGGATGCTGGCTGGCTATGCAGACAGTCACCATGGCACCATAGTCCAAGGGCAGTCTTCCAAAGAGAATTGAAGTGCTGGCCTCCAGGGGCCAAGCACACTGAAGCCAGGAAATGGGTACAAAGAAACCATCAGAGGGGTCTGAGGGTATCTGCTGAGTACTGACAACTCCTGCTCACTTATTATCACATTATCTGTCCTAAATAGAAAAGACAAAAATATGATTAATCTCTGATACATATTTTCAAAGGCCGGGTCTTTCCTTAGGAAAAAAAAAACCTCAAAACAGAGACTGATGATATGTGTTTTCTATTTAAGACAAAGGCACAATCCAATATCATCATATACATATTTTTTCTAGAATACATGCATGTATTGCAGAATATATATATATCTAGAATTATATATGATTTTAAAAGGATTTTGCATAAGTGAAACATTAGTCTTATTCATAGTCATATTATTTCATAACCCCCTCCCCAAATTTTCCTGAGGGATTCATTTCCTTTAAATCCAGTCAACTCATTTGGGGTCCTGATGACTTTAGTAGAATATACTGGAGCTCTAATTTTTCATACGTTCTAATTTATGAAAACTAACCAAAGAAGATAGCCAGTTTTTTTCCATTATCGGTCAAAGAGAGTCAAGACTTACTTAACATCTGTCTACTCTTCAGCATATACTTAAAATGCTTTCTGTCATGAAAAAAAAAATGAAACTAAAATGGCAAGTTATGGGCAGAATCCTCTCATATCTTCAAATATTGGAAAATAAATTGAAGAGTTAGAAAGATTCTCACTTCTTAACTACTCTGTTTCCAAAATTTTGCCTTTTTAGTTCTTTCTACATTATAGTTCAGGATTATCAATAATGAGAACAGAATAAATTTAAGAAGAAATATCACTCATGACACAATTTGGAGTAGTTCTACCTAATTTAGAGTTTCAAAACCTCAGAGTATGTAAATAAATATAAAAAGCATAAGTCATGTGTAAATCATGCATTTATGTGGGGCATGGACATGGATTAAATAAAAGGATGTTTATTTTGTCTAAACTAAAAATCATATCAAACCAATATGACAATATTCATCATATGCTCATCAGAAGTTCTGTTGGCAGTTATATCAGCTTGACTAAGAGATCGAAATATGCAGTCACTTAAGGAGTTCAATTATCTTGTTGAACTGAGTGTCTCAAAACTTAAACCTTATGAGTGAAGAACAATATCAGGGATTCCTCTTTGTCAAGAATATTGACAACACCTTCCCTCTTCTCTTTACCCATCTCTAGGGTGATTTGGGTATCTGAGACTGATCATCAATTTATCAAGAACACTGGTTGCTGGATAAAAATGCAAGCAAAATCTCTTGTAGCTTTATTCCAGTGCTAGCTGTTTAACATCTTAATACTCTGAGCTCTGGCGTACTGTTGCACAGTTTGTGTATTGTACAACAGTGCCAGGCTGCAGGGGTAAGAGGGAGCTGAAATCCGCCCATGCTTAGGAGCCAAGCTGTGGCTTGCAGGCTATATACCTACATTGAGGGGGTGTCTTTTCTTAATTAACAAATGGCACCACAGAGGCTAGTGGCAAAGCTGTTTATCTTATTAAAGTAAACATATCTGACCAGATATTTCTCTCTCTGGATCTGAAAGGTTACCCGTCAGCCTAGAAACACTCAACAACCTAGATATCAAATTATGAACCATTAGTTATGTAATTTCCAAAATATTCCAAACTAGGTTTCAAGCTGCCAAGGGAAAATTGTGTAGCTTGACACACAGAGATATGATTAGGTAGAGAGGAAAATATACTTAGCTAGAGAACTGGTTCACATACAGGAAAATATATATTCTTTTTATATGGGCCATGTAATTGATCTGAACAGTCATGTTCCACAATAAGACATTTTATCATTTAAATGGGAATACACTCAGGATTAGAGAAAAGATAGCCTCTGTAGATTCTGTGATTTTCTTAAATACCCTCTTAGAGACAACACTAGGAACTACCATTTGGATTTTATGACCCAAATAAAGTTATCCCTTTAGATCCCCAAATTAACCTGACTCTTTTTTTATGACTAGTGTTTTGTATTCATTAAATTCAATGCCATAATGTATTTTTAATAAATAGCTATAAATAACCCAATCCTAAAAATATCCAGGCTATCTCTCTGTGTCCTCAGGGAGCTTACAGAGTTTCTATTGTTATAAAATGTAGACAAGAAAAGACTGTCAAGTATTTACCTTTTTATAGTCCATCTTCCTAATTCTTTCCATTGCTTCATTTACTAGTTACAGTTTCAAAACTCAAAAATGTAATACTTAGCAAAAATGCCCCCATTTTGTTATCCAAAGCTTGATTTTTCTTCTTTTATATAAAAAAAGGCAGTTTTATTCCACTGATTTTTATGCTTTCTACTAATGGAGGATTCTCAAAGGTTTAACACTTTTCTGTCTGACCACTGTCCTTACTCTCATCCAAATACCAGTCAGTCTTTCAGTCTCCAAAGTCTCTCTCTCTTTTCCCCATACCCCTGCTAAACACACACACACCCACACTTGCACATGCACACAAAGGAGCTAGAGAAGAAATCTACTCCTCCATTTGCTCTTGTAAAAAACAGGAATCAGGGAAATAGAAGGATTGGTTACTAGAGGAAGACTTGGGTAGAGAATAGGATGATGCTATGAAGAATAATCTAGAACCACATAGAATTTGGAAAAGAAGGTATTATATACTCTGTACCTTGCACTGGGCTTTCTCCCATAGTAGAGATGAAAATAGTATAGTTACATACCTAGATATCCTGAAGCTTGCTTTCTACTAAGGGAAATAATGTAATAACATCCGAAGTTATTAGAGAATATTTTAGTACTAAGTAAAGGTCCAAAGAGAATTCAGAGATTCAATGGTTTGCACCAGTCAGGAAAATTTTTATGAATGTGAAGGGGCTTGGATTGAATCTTTAAAGGAGTAAGATTCAGATGAGTGGAAGAATGCAGAAAGCCATTCCTGGTAAAGGATGCAGCAGAAGTAATATCTAGGGGAGAGAAGTAGAACAGAACATGTTGGGCAAAGACAGGAAGATGGAAGGAAGAGGCTCAACCAACAGAAATAGAGAGCACCTTCTGGAATATAAGGTTGGGCTCTTTCAGATAGGGGGATACCACACTCCATAATTGCCTGCTTATGCATCTCAGAGTTGGAATTAGAATATCCTTATTTAAAACTACAGATTGACTTTTTTTCCTCAATTATTCTTTGATTGAATGGCCCACCTCCAGGATACTCTGCTTTTGACAATTGATCAGAGAGGCAGAGAGATGACAGATAAAATATATCTAAAGAGTTCAGTCTCCATTTCAAAAGAGAATTTTCAAAATGCAGAAGCTATTTTAAAAAAATACCCAAAGGAATAATTCTTCTCCCTTTACTCAAAGGACAAGGGCCATCCTCTGTGAGAAAAGGAGCAAATGTACATAGCATACTAACTCTGGAGACCACAAATACCACCACCTCTCTTGAGTCAGAAGTTCCAAGCTTGTATCCTACAGAGCATGAGGCAAGTCATGAGATTCACATACAGTAAGCTGGATGCCTCTCATCCCTGGGGCAAACCAGAGATTTACTCAATTGCAGAGTTTCAAAGGTCAACCTCTATAAAGTTTATTAAAAGTAAAGCCCCACCCTTCACTCTCTGAAAGTACAAATTCTATTTCTGTCTCTATACCTCAGTCCCCCCACCCCCTCCAAAAGTGTACAACAAAGAAGTTATTCTTGTTGTGTATACCTTTCTGGATCTGATCTAGGGACAAGGTGACATTTGTTCTCTATTAGTCTTTGGGTTATTGACAATGACTTCTCTATCTTGTGTGAGCTTGAATAAAACCACTCCACGTGAAATATTGATGTTAATGATAACTAGGAGGGCACCCGGCATTTGCTCTCTAGTCCTCTGACATTTCTGTCTCCACTTTGATTTTTTTTTTTTTTTTTTTGCTCATGCTCAAAGCTAGATTCTCTTCATGGCATCCTGCCTGGCAGGAGAATCTTGTTTGACCTGGTAAGAGTGACACTGTGTCCTGGAGGAATCTTTGCAAGGAGTTGAATCATAGTAAGAGATAAATGCAGTTCTTTGCAAAACCTGACTTTGTTGGAGCCAGGGTTGCTTCCTGCAGGGACTTTCAGTAGAAGGGATCCCACACAGATGGGTGCCGTGCTGTACGGTATTTATGCATGCCACCTACTGGCGCACACAAAATGCATGACGTGAGATTTGACACATCGTCCCTGTTCCAGAATACATGTGCAACCTGACAAACTCATTATCTGATCACAGTAAACTGCACCCACCTTTGCTGTTTATACAACTATTTGAATTTAAAAATGTGATTTATTTCTCCCCCAATAGGGATGTGATTTTTTTTTTTTAATGTATTGGTTTTACAGAGGTTTTTTTTTTAAGAAATGGTGCCTGGTTAATGAGCAGACTGGAATTTAAAAGGTATGTAAAAACCATGGCTTCGTGAACTAGATTAGAAGGGAAAAGACTTCACTAGTGAGCCAGATAACAGTAGGAACAAAATGAAGTAATGTTAACAAAGAAGAAATTAAATAAACAGAATGGAATGATCCCTTCAAAAGTACTTGTTTTTTGTTCTTGTTGTTGTGTTTTTCAAGGAATGCAGTGGTCAACACCAAAGGAGATCCAAGAAAACATGTCATTAAGATTTATTTGAATTGCCAGTAAAGAGAAGAAATTGATAATAAGAGCTTATTTGATATCAGAATTTGTGCATGTCTTCTTGCCCACTGCAGACACCCTTCTCCATCCTTCTCTGCCCTGGGCTTGCCCCGGTTGGCTGAGCTCTGGGGACTGAATCACCAGGCTTCTTGCTTCCAATCAGCTTTGGCCACTGAGGGGCAGGATACTAGAAAGCCGGAGGGAAGAAAGGTCCAGTTATTTCTCCCCTGACTCTTCCCTGTTTTGAGGCTATACCTCTGGGAGTAGCATACCCTCCATATACATCACTTAGAGTTCCCTCCTGGGGGCTGCTCATTCAGAGTCCCAGTGCTCCTTAGGCTCTGGTTACTGTTTCTTCACCCCCTTCCTTCAAACATAGAGCTAGTAAAAGCTTCCCATTATGGCTAATGCCTGGGTACCCCCTCATCATTTGTTTACTCAAACTCTGAAAGTAGACCTCTCATGGCAGGCTCTTTTTGAACCAACTGGTGGCCAATTCCTGTCAGAAGCTTGTCCAATAAGTGTTCAGAGAATGCTAGAGCTTGAAGGCATCCTGGGGAATGGAATCCAATATCTCCATTTTAAAAACAAGAGAACCAAGGTTCAGAAAAGTGACCCAAGTGGTCATAACCAAGGACTCAAAGAGCTGAGCTAAACCTACCAAGTCTCTTGATGTGTGATTTGGCTTTCTATTCCTTTCAGGTTACTGTATCAGTTTCCATGCTATTAGCTTGTAGATGGGAGAGGAAACTAACATATGTAAAGTAAATCCCAATGCCAATTGTATGTTAAATTAATTTTGTATTTATTGATATGTACCAAGAAAGATTTTTTTTAAGATTTTTTAAATTTCTTGGACAGAGACAGCAAGAGAGGGAACACAAGCCAGGGGAGTGGGAGAGGGAGAAGCAGATTCTCCACTGAGCAGGGAGCCTGATACGGGGCTTGATCCCAGGACTCTGAGATCATGACCTGAGCCAAAGGCAGACGCTTAATGACTGAGCCACCCCGGTGCCCCATCAAAAAGGATTTTGACACATATTTTACAGTAGCTAGATAGCAGCTCATGACACAAGGCAGAAGGTTTTGTTTTCACTGTGGTATTTTCGTTGTACTAATATTACATCTTACCATTCTAATTTTCCTACTGTGAATACAACACTTTTTTAAATGACTCAAGTGCCTAAATTATCACATTCTAATTTACTGATATGTTTATAAGATGTTTTGAAATGCGGCGATATACATTTGTGTCAAATTTGAAGGGAGGGAAATGAAGTATTTTTCTTCAACTAGATTCCAGCATGACTGGAAGGGGTCTGCAGGTCTGAGTTCTGGCCCCAGACCCACACCGAAGCCATACCTTCCTTGGCTGAGTTTTTAGTTTATACGTTTCTAAACAAAGTGGAGGCTCAGATGACTTTTTATATTCTCTTCCATCTCTGCTATTCTGTAATTCTATAAACCAGAACGTTGAATCAAGAGTCCCTCCTCCAGTTTTGTCATTAATAAAATAAAAGAACAAGAATTTTCTAATAGTTTTTGACTTGCTTTATATTTTTTTATCTTTTTATTTTACAAATACAAAAAGGAGAAAGAAGATATAATTACTATTTCCTCAATAATGCCAGAATCAATGGGAAATAAAATATTGAAAATGGAGTTCTGTCATCTCTTAGCTAGTCTAATAATATAATTGTAGAGCAAAATTTCTGAATGTTTTCTGAATTTTTTCAGGTCATTGATGACTTTCAAGATTTTCTAAGTGTCTACAATTTCAAACTAAGGCATCCATATGCTTTGATTTAAAATTCCTTTTTTTCGGCATACAGATAATTTATAATGGAAATTTCTAAGTAAATTTCCATTCTGAACCTTTCTCCAGTAGTCTTTTCTTATAACTATTACATATTTAACATGGACTTTGTGTGAAAATAGGGGTTAAATTTCGGTTCTATTCTATGAAACTGAGTAGACTTGGTCAAGTTACTTGATTCCTTGTGTCTCAACCTTTATCTTCATCTTCAAAATAGAATGAAAATTTGTTATTATGAGGTAAATGAGATAATATATGGAAAATGGCTCTGGACACTGTAAGGTTTTATCTAAGGTGGTTGCTGCTTGTTAGCACTTGACATAATGCCTGAATAAGTAGGTGCTCAATAAAGATTTGATCAAATAAATAGATGTTTGAATGAATAAATGATAACCATTTACTTTCACATTCTCTGTTGAGATTCAGATTGTGGCCATTTTAACCTTTGTTAAAATCTAGGTGTTCCACCAAAAGTTGCTTTTTTTTTTTTTTAATTTTAGTTACCTAAGAGTTAAAAACCATTGTATTAAAAGATATACTCCTCAGTACTACAATTCTTTAAAATATTGAAGTAACTGCAGTTTGGATTCTTTGGGTCAGTATGATAATTCGTTGTGTTGTTATGAAAGCACAATAACCTCAAAATAAAAAAATTCCCTTCTCTTTTCTGGAAAAGTTCACTGTTTATTGTATATATGAGTCAGGAAAGTCTAACTTATACTGTGGTTAAAAAAAAAAAAAATCTCCAAAATCTGTCTTAAACAACTAACGTTGTCTTTCTTCCTTGTGATAGACGTCCACCACAGGTCTCTTAGGAACTCTGTTTCTTGTAATCATTCAGGGGCTCAGGCTGATAGTATAGGTATCATTTCAAACATTCCCAGTTGCTATACCAGAAGGATACAGTTCTGGAGAGTCTCATATTAACAACTGGGTGTGCCAGCCTGAAAAAGATATATATCTCATCTGCTCACACTTCAATGGCCAGAACTAGTCACATGGCCCCATCCAAACACAAGTGGCCTAGGAAGTACCACTCTACCAAGTCTGCCAAAGGCAGAGAACCAGAAATCCTTGGAAAGCTGCACTAAACCTGCCACAGAACAGACATAAACTACAATTGTTTTGGACCACCTCAACCTACCCTTAATTCACTCAATCACAGAAATCTTGCTTCAAGCTGATCAAAATCTCCCCCATGTTTATTCTGAGGAGAAAGAGAAGCAAGAAACTGGGAAGAGGAAGAGAGGAAAATTGGAGAAAGGGAGAGGAGATAAAAGAAGGATAAACAGAAGCAGGAAGATAGGTAAAGAGCAAATCAAGGAAAATATAATTATTCCAGAATATTCATCATCAATGAAAGGGTACATATAGCTATAGCGTTTTTAGACTCCAGTTCTCTTAGAAAGTTCCAGAATTACTGAGATTCTTAGATTTTCTTTTTGCTGTTTCCTTATCTAACAGCAAAAATTGGTATTTGAACATTTAACCTTTTTCGAAGTGATTTCACTGACATTGTCCCACAGGATAATTATTATCTTCATTTTATGAACATCAAGTCTGAAGCCCTGAAAGGTGAATAAGAAACTATTCCATTGGTGAATGATTTCATGCTAGGGGGACCTTGGAGTAGAGGAGCACAGACAGAAAAATTGGAAGAAAGTAGAGTGAAAAGAAATAAAGGGGAAATGGTATGATTCTAAGAAATTGACCAAAGAATGAGAAGGCCCTGACGCCCAAGTTGGTATTATAAAGTGACAGAGGGGTTTGGGATTGTGAGTTCTTTGTTGTTGTTGTTGTTGTTGTTGTTGTTGTTTTTAATGGCCTTTTGCTCTTTGGATGACATTCTAGATCATTTCAAAACCATAACAATAATCAGAGCAAGTGGTCAAAGATGGTGAGGTATGAAGCAAATTCTCCCAGGACTTATTCCGAATCCAGGGTACAAGATAGCAAGCTGTGACAGAGCCACCTGTGCAAATACCCAGCTGGGTAAGCCCTGGGAACTGAAGTGTTGAAAGAGGACTTCCACCTGTGGCCTTGGTTACTGCCAGGAACAGCAGATGGCACTTGCTGGACATAGATGTTTAATAGCCTGGGATACCTACACACAAAGAACAACGTGCCATGTTCCTTATTCTTCCCCGGATGCAGCCTCTCTGGGTAGGCCCCCAAAGCCCCCAAATCAGGAAAAAAAATGATATGAGTTTTGGTAGAGTGTTTCCAGGGCTAGAAGGTTCTTAATTCCCCCATATATGTTTTCTAAATCTGCATTTTATTTTTGTACCTCCACTTTTTCTGAAAGGATTTCCTTATAATCCTCAAATATTTAAGTATTTAAAGTAAACTAGCATTTTCCAGGTGAATTTTTCTTTCCTAGAAGAAAACATCTCCTATCCCGTTTAGTAGTAAAAAGAAATAAGCTCTCAAATCATGAAAAGACACAGAAGAAACTTAAATGCATTTTATGAAAGAAAGAAGGCAATCTGAAAAGGCTCTGTGCTCTGTAATTCCAGCTGTATGACATTCTGGAAAAGGCAAAAGGATAGAGATGATGAAAAGATCAGTGGTTGTGAGGGATTGGGTAGGGAGAGGAATAGGCAGAACACAGAGGGCTTTTAGGGCGGTGCATGAGGTATCTATGTCATTATACCTAACGCATCTGTGTCAAACCCATGGAACGTACAACACCAAGAGTGAACCCTAAGGTAAACTCTGAACTTTGGGTGTCTCCAATGTGTCAGTGCAGGTTCATCTTGGTACCAAATATGTCCCACTGGTGAGTGATGTTGATAGTAGGGGAGGCTATGTGTGGTTGGGCACGAGTATAGAGAAAATCTCTGTACCTTCCTCCCAATTTTATTATAAACCTAAAACTGCTCTAAAAAAGATATCTTAAAAGAAAAAAAAAAAAGGAAAAATGAAAACTTTTCCCTGGGAAGAAGTTTTAGGCAGTTGGTCCCCCGACAAACATCCAATGAGCCAGTTACTGTGTAGAACTTTAAAGGTTGAAAAACCAATGATTATTTTATGGGTTTGTTAATTTGGTCACGTTGTCGATGTGTTTTCACAGAATTCCAGGAGGGGTGGAGAGGATGGTAAGAGCCTTGCTGCAAGCCTCCTACAGGGAAAGGCTCTGTGAAGATTTCCCCTTGAACTGTGTTGTTTATTTGGTCCTGGGCCAAGCCCCAAAATGCTGGCATAGCCTTTGGAAGGGGGTTCCTGTTCTGTCTCTCCTCCTGACCCCATCCCTTCTCCTGCTGCCACTACCGAGGGCCCTGCCTCAGGTTGGCAAAACCTGTGCATAGCTGCCAGAAAATCACACTTTTCCCACCTGCCTAGGGTACCACCCACAGGCCTGCCATATGCCACAGCATCCAGGGAAGGGGCTCTGCCTAGAACTATAGAACACACATTCTCTGAAAGTTCCATTGTCAAATGTTCATGGAGCAAATCAAATTGGGTGGGAGAGGTTTTTGAAATTCTCTGCTTACCTCCTGGCCCCAGAACAGGAGCAGATGGGCAGTCATTTAAAATGTCAGTGTTGTATTCTGGTCATTTGCCTCAAAGCAGAAGAGTTCTCTCGGCCACAATACTGTGAGGCACTTTATAGGGGTCTGGGACCTGAAGTAGAAGCACCTATTTTAAATTCTGCAGGTTATTTTTTTACATGGTAAAATATGCCAGGGCACTGCTGGCCCTTGCTACTCAGAGAATGATCCTGGAACTAACACCTGAGGCCTTACCCAGGAGCGTATTGAAAATGCAGAATCTGAAGCCCTAGTCCAGATTTCCCAACTCAGAAGCTATATTTTAGCAACATCTCCAGGTGAGTTATGTACACATAGAAATTCGAGAGTGCTCTGAGACATCTCTATATCCTTGGGAACACATGGGACAATAGAAAGAACAAAGGATTTGAAATCGAAAGATGCGTTCACATGCTTGGTGAGGGTGACGGTACAGTCATAGACGACTTCCCCCTCTTGAGGAAGAGAAAAGAACGCAAAGAAGGAGCAGCAGAAAGGGGGTCTCCGGTATATTACCCAGTCATTCTCAGAGCCATTCCCCCTCATGTTGACAGCGGTTCAGTGTTCTCAAGACTAACTGCTGTGGTTCCAACTCAATTTAATTGAATTCAATTAAAGGACACTTACATAGCACTCACTATGTGTAAGGGATGGTTCCAAGCATTTTCCAAACATTTACTCATGCAATCCTTATAACAAGCCTGTGGGGCAGTATTACCGCCATTTTACAGAGGAGGCAACTGAGATCCAGGTTACATAATTTGCCCAAGGCCACACAGTCAGGAAATTGAAAACCAAGATTGAAGCCCTTTTAGTCTGGTTACCACTGGGTCTTTGTAAGGTCGATTATTTTTCAAATGACAGAGAACTGAAACCTGAATCCAGTCATTTCAACTTAATGTATTTTGAAGCCCTGGGTTATGTATTTAAAATGAGTGCCATTTTCACTTTCTATGCAGCCATATATCAATGTTTGTTTTAACATAAGGAAATATTCTTTGATTGACCTTCTGCTGAAGTTTCTAGCATGTACTCGATGACCATCCTTGAAAAACAGACTTAAAGCTTTCTGAGTGCCGCCCACAGCTAACTACAGCCACACAGCTGAGTTCTATTCCAATAAAATAACATCCTGAAGGTTCTCCCAGGCTGAACAAAAGATTCCGTTGGAAATCACAAGTCTTTATGTTAGAATGTAGCTAAGATTAATTGCAGTCTGGTGGAGCTGGTTCTAACTGGGAAAAGGTTGCAAAAGAAATTATTCTTAGCTGACATTGCTTTTATTGTTCATATAATTCACAAACTGTTACTTTATACCTGCAGTATTCTTGCAAATCCCATTTAGCAGTTATTAGTTTTCAAAGACAAAAAATAACTTGACCCATGATGACGTCACCCATTCAGATAAAAATTTAATTATCATTAATGAAAAACATTAAGTGTTTTTCAAATTTTCAAATATCTGATACAAACCTCAGATAGAGGCAAAAAGAAAAAAATGGCTATTGTCAAAGATTACAAACCTCTTCATGGGTCATTTCTTCAATAGAAAAATGTGCACATATTTTCCATGTGCTTTATTCTAAATACAGATATCATGAAACAGTTTATTTTGCTAATAGCATACTCTGCTTGTAAATACTAACCACAGCTAAGTATATAAAAATTTCTTCGTATCAGAAGCATAGTTGAAGGTTGGGAGGGTCCTAACAGAAAGGCTAAGATTGCTGGATGAATTCATTTCCGCAAGTTTGAATCCTTTGGTCTTGCAAACATTAGAGAAAAATCAAAATCCCACCCATATATATAAAGTAATCCTACAACAGGGAGAAGGTGCTAGATATGTAAATAAGTTTAAGAACAAAAATAAGAGGCAACCTAGAGCAACTTTAGCCTGACGGTTGGAAGTATGAATTCACGTTCACCTGACCCTGTTGGGTGGCTGATTTTTGCCATATTACTAGTTGTGCCTTCATAGGATTGCTTGAAGATTAAACAAGAGATGCTTATAAAATAAGAGACACAATACTAACCTGAGGTAGGAGCTCAGTAAATGTTAAAGGGCTGTGTAATTTTTCCTGGATTTATAAAATGATACTCCCCATCTCCCAGCCACTCCAACACAAAACCCTACCAAAAGATTTATTGACTCATAGTCATTAGTTTCACTGAGAAACCAATTTGACAAGGAGTGCCTCAGTGAACAGTTTTGTGCCACATAGTGTGCCATAGAACTTCTATGGAGAAAACATAGTAAGAAACTTTGGCCGGTGGTAGGGAAGATGTCATTATCCCCTTCATTGAGCCAACAAAATATTTATGGTGCACTCATGTCCATACCAGCTCACTACTGTCTGTAGAGCATATACAGATTTATGGCTCCTGATTTCTAAGATTCAACATCTTTAGGAAGATAAACAATGTAAAAGAAAAGTCTGCAATTCAGGACTTTATATATGCCAATTGTTAGAGGTGTATGTCTGTGAACGTTTTTAAGAAGGTGAGATTTCCATTCAGCGAGGCCAATGGGAACAACTTTAAAGGGAGGCAGAAGAGAGCTGGGCTGGGCTTCCTGAAAAAGGAATCCAAATCTCTCACCACAGCCCACCAGCCCCTACTATGCTTGGCTGCTACCCCTCTGCTCTTATCTGGAATCACTCTCCCTGAGCTCACACTGATCCTACCCTCTGCCCTTTTTTCCATGCCTCATCTTTATCAAGTTTGCTCCGTCTTGGGACCTTTGAATTTGCTGTCATTCCTTCTGGAATGTTTGGCCCCAAGTTCTTGATATAGATGTGTCCTTTAAGTCAGGTCTCAGGCCAACTCAATTCTCTTTCCTTTTTACTACTTGGCTTTTTCTGCTTCCTCATGGTTTCTACTCATCAGGGTAATATCTAGCTTGTGGCTGGATTTGGTTTGATACAGTTCCAGCTTTGGCTTGACATGATCCTCATTTCAGCCACAAATAGACCTAGTCTCCATGTCTTTTGGTTTAAATTTTCAAAAGCAGGCCTTCCTATTTGACATCAGACTATGTGCTTCCTGGTCCAGTAGGGGCTATGGTTGGATAGATTATAAAAGAATATATGAGAAGGGGAAGTGATAAATCTTGTCTGATACTCTTGTCTCCTGAAGTATTTTTCTGACTTTATTTTTAAACTATTTTATTAATTCTATTAGTTTTTGAAGTGTGTTATTTTGGGTGTCTAAATATTCAAATTTATCATCCAAAAATAATAATTTTATTTTCTTTGTGTGTTTCTTTTTTTTTTCAAGATTTAAAAAAAAAAGTTATTTGAGAGAGAGAAAACACAAGTGGAGTGAGGGGCAGAGAGAGAGGCAGAAGCAGGCTCCCTGCTCAGAGCTTGAAGTGGGGTTTAATCCCAGGACCCTGGGATCATGACCTGAACCAAAGTCAGACACTTAACCAACTGAGTCACCCAGGTACCCCACTCTTCGTGTTTTTCTTAATCAACCAACTGAGGATAAATAATTGATTTATTAAATAAATAAATGAATTGATTAAATAACTGATTTGTTACGATGCTTACATGAATTAATACATGTGAAGCATTTAGGACAGTACTTAGCACAGAAGAAACAATAAATATTAACTACTGCTATTATTATTATTAATAATAATTTTCATGGCATACTCTTTTGCAGAACTTTAAAATTTGGAATAAAATGTGACAGACTGATAGACTGCTGATAGACTAAAGATAGCAAAGTATTTGAGAAGCCATCAGAAATGTGAAACTATAAGAGATGATAACACTTTTAAATGTTAAATTATAAGCAGGTGATTTGGTTAGAAAGACTGAAAGAAATATTAAATTAAAAAACTGTATGTTTTTTAATATTTTTCAGGAAGATATCTGCTTTCTTTCCTACTTCTTTTGACCATTATGATCAACATTCACTAAAGACCTACTATTTGCCATGCCTTAATCCACACGATAAACATCTTAAATTGTGTTCTCCAGAAGTGGATTCTGAGATAAGGATATGAGTGTAAATACTTAGAGTTCATTTAAGTGATTCCAGAAAGCATCGCTAAGGGCATGGGAAACAGATAGGGAAGAAAGGAACCCAATAAAAGGGGTTATTGTGTAGATTAGCTCTGAGTATCAGAGAATCAGAGCCTGAGAATCAAAGCCCAGTCCTACCAGGAACTCTGGGAGCAAGTAAGTCTTAGAGTCACTCCAATGGGGTGGGGATGGGGGCGTAAGGTTACTGTTCCTGGAAGGTGCTACATCAGGGGCATTCGTAGCCCATCTAGCATGTAGACTGGCAGACACTGGTCATCAGAGAAAGTCAAAGCCCAAGAGTGAAACATGCTGGCTGTTGGAGGTGCTCAGAGGGGCATGCAGAGAAGATATGGACAGGGAAGGATAGCACCAGCTACAATAGAGAGTCAAAGATAGCTTCTCTCTTCAAGACACTCTAAGCTCTGCAGAGGAAAAAAGAAAAAAAAAAAAATCTATGAAGTACCTAATTGCATGTGACATTTTCCTGCAGAGTTTTTAATAAATTTCCTAGGCACTTTTATAAGCTTACAATTAAAAAGTAAACCTTTCATTAGGGGTGACTGGGTGCTCAGTCAGTTAAGCATCCAACTCTTGATTTTGGCTCAGGTCATGACCTCAGGTTCAAGTGAGCGAATCCTGCTTCAGGCTCTGTGTTGGGCATAGAGACTGCTTGATATTCACTCTCTCTCCCTCTCCATCTGCCCCCCCCCATGCAAACACACTCTCTCTCTCTCTCGCTGAAAAAAATAACAGTAATTGAAAAAAAAAAAACAGTCTACTGTGAAAAACAGCTACATGAGCAGTTTACTGACAGTCTGTGGGCTAGGATTATATAAAATTTGTTAAGATGAAACTGATTTTATTGCAAATTCATAACCATTGAAAATGTTAGCTATGTCTTCTTGTTGTCTTGATGGTTCAGTTAAAGAAGATAAACAAGATTTGAAATACTTAAAATAATGCCTAACACATGTAATCAGTCAATATATATTTATAAAATCTAAGCTCCACATATATTCATAGTTAGCATAACAAAATGTAAGAATGAAATAATACATTTGAGCTATATATGATAAAATCTATCATTACTCAAACATATTTGCTGACCTTTCCTCATAAGCAGATCAGACTTTAGACTTGACCACACAATCATTTTGATCAATGAAATGTGAGTGGAACTAACATGAAACACTTTCAAAAAATGGTTTAAGAGTTATTATTTGGTCCAACATTGTTCTTTTCTAAGGCAAGACCAGCATATCCGAGATTGATGTTTCTCTTCTATCTTCAGCCTCCAAATGAAGACAAAACAGGGCATCAAGCTTACTCATAATGCTCATGTAACATGAACAAGAAATAATCCTGTTATTGAAAGCCACTAAGACTTAGGGGCTGTTTGTTATGGTTTATTATCACAACATAATGCAGCTTAAGCTAACCGATAGAACACACACAAAAAATTGATGTGCATAAGTACAAATTCTAAATTCTCTGAATACAAAGGGAAGTTAGAAATCATCTAGTCAAACTAGGTGGTAGTAATTTGTAATGTCTCTGGAGAAGAAAAAGCACGTAGCTAGGGGCATAAAACTTAAAGCAGTAGTTCTCAAAATTATCTGAACTAATGTCCTATATTTAGAAAAATTACTTCTTTAATACACTGAAATGAAATTCATATGTTATGTATTTATAGGTCTGATTCTGCTTTTTGCTTTTTTTTTTCATTTATTTGTGTTTTTTTAGATTCTACATAGGAATGAAACAAAAGTAGAACCAGACCTATAAATACAGAGAACAAAGTGATGATTGCCAGAGGGAAGGGGTTAGGGAATGGATAAAATGGGTAAAAGGAAGTGGGAGATATAGACTTCCATTTATGGAATGAATAAGTCTCAGGAATGAAAGACACGGCATTGGGAACACAGTCAATGATATTGTAATGGTGAGAGATGATAGCTACACTTGTGGTGAGCATTGCATAACTATAGAGATATTGAATCACTATGTTGTACAACATGATATGAGGGTACTTGCTAACCTTAGTCTATCAGCCTCTCACATTTTGTTCCAAACATCATGACTCAATAACACATGTCACATTTAAAAAGCCTAAACAATACTCTTTCATAAAAAGGAGAAATAAAAGGAAAGTAATTTATAAGGTAAAATATATTTCAGTGTTATTATAATTAAATAACATATATTTTGGGGCACCTGGGTGGCTCAGTCATTAAGCATCTGCCTTTGGCTCAGGCCATGATCCTGGAGTCCCAAGATTGAGTCCCACATTCGGCTCCCTGCACAATGGGGAGTCTGCTTCTCCCTCTGACCCTCACCCCACTTGTGCTCCCTTTCTCTCTCTCTCAAATAAATAAATAAAATCTTTTAAAAAATGTATTTCAAGGAGCGCCTGGGTGGCTCAGTGGGTTAAAGCCTGTGCCAGGGTCCTGGGATCAAGGCCAGTATCGAGCTCTTTGCTCAGCAGGGAGCCTGCTTCCTCCTCTCTCTCTACTTGTGATCTCTGTCTGTCAAATAAATAAATAAAATCTTTAAAAAAAATTAAAAAATGTATTTCAATAAGTAAGTGTTTAGACACGAGTATTCTTGAAGACACCTACATAATACAAAAGAAGTATAAGAAAATATGTGTAGAGATCCAAGAAGCTACTGGGATTAAAAAAACAGTGGTGAAACATAACGTAACAGAGCAGACTTGTTAATTTGATAAAGAGAAAAATAACCTTAACTGAGGTAGTAATAGCAAGATATGATAAGTTATAGACTGTGCAAAAGAGAAAATGCAGAAATATGATATTTTTTATAAATAAGCTGGGCCATAGTTATTACGGTTTTATAAAAGTTATAGTTATAACTTTTATGTAAAAATAATATACTTCTCATAACAAGTTATGGGTATTTTAAAAAAGTATCACAGAAATGCGTTTATTTTAAAATCTCAATACGTATCAATGAATATATGGACAAATTTCTTAGATGCAAAAAGACCTTAGGCTACTCAGCAATAAAAATGAACAGACTATTGGTATATGCAACAACTTAATTGAAATTATAAGGCATTATCCTAAGTGAAAGAAGCCACTATCAAAAAGTTATACACTGTGTGACTTCATTTATTTATTTATTTAGGAAGATTTTATTTATTTATTTATTTGAGAAAAGGAGAAGTAGAGCACAGAGGGAGAAGCAGACTCTCCACTGAGCAGAGAGCCTGATGCGTGGCTCTATCCCAGGACTCCGAGAAGGAGACCTAAGCCAAAGGTAGACCCTTAGCCCACTGAACCACTCAGGTGTCCCTGTGTGATTTCATTTATATAAAATTCTTTAAAAAGATCTTCATGGAGACCAGATCTCTCATTGTCAGGGATTTGGAATGGGAGAAGAGTGTAAGCACAAAGGAGCAGGCTGGGGTAGTTTTTGGAAAAAAAAAAAAAACTATTCTTTGCCTTGTGGTGGTAGTCCCATGGAATCTACACATGTGCCAAAGCTCATATGTGCATGAGAGAGAGGGCTGTGGGCTGGTAGGCTAGAGACCCAGGAGAGTCAGTACAGTCAGTTCCTCTGTACAGTTTGTACAGAGGAAGTGTGAAGACAGTCTGCTGAAGAAGTCCCTCTTGGTCCAGGGAGGTTGGTCTTTTGTTTTATTCAAGCCTTCAGCTGACTATATGAGGCCCACCCACATTATGGAGGGCAATCTGCTTTCCCCAGAGTGCGCCATTTAACATGCAGACATTAATCTCTTTTGAAACTACTGTCCAAGTTGACACATAAAATTAACCATCACAACCATGGAAGCTATATCCTTCAATAAACAATGGGAAATTGATGATGTCATGGAAAAAAGAAAAAGTCATATAAGAAGTCATGGTCCAGAGGTCCTTTGTGGCTCAGTCAGTTAAGCGTCTGACTCTTAATTTCAGCTCATGTCATGGTCTCAGAGTCATGCGATCGAGCCCCATGACAGTCTCTGTACTCGGCATGGAGCCTGCTTGGGATTCTCTCTCTTCTCCCTCTGCCCTTCCCCCATGGGCGCTTTCTCGCTCTCTCTTTCTCTCTCTCTCTTTCTTAAAAAATAAGTCATGGTCAAATCAAGAACCATACTAATAATAAGTAAATAAGTTATTTTGATTTACTTTCACTTTTCTTCCTCATTAAACTTCAATATTTGAAGAGTATGTGATAGAAGAAAAACAATTTTAAAACAGACTTTATTAATGAAATTCAGTGATATTTCTATATTTTGCCTGTTTGTGCATTTAATAATGCTAATTCTAAGTCAGTCTGTTAAGGAACTCTCAAATTCTCAAATCTCTTTCATTCCAGGGAGTCCTTGCTTTATACAGTACTGTGCTAACTGAAACTCTGGGTTCCAGAATTGTGTAAAGTAGGGACTCAGTTCCAAGATGCACAGGTTTCAATTAACATGGTGCTATGCAAAGCATATTACTGGTTTCACTAATTCCTAAAGCTGACTTTGGTAAAATGGAAATCATCCATTCAAAATTACATATTTCTGTAGTTTCTTTGGTTCCTATTAGTTTTCTCATTGCTGCTTTATAAAAAAAAAACAAACAAACCTAATAACCCCTGTAAACCTGATTCTCAAGGTAAGAGGAACAAGAGAATTATCAGGAGACACTATTGCCTTTAAAATAAACTAGCTCGGGGCACCCGGGTGGCTCAGTCAGTTAAGTGTCTGCCTTCGGCTCAGGTCATGATCCCAGAGTCCTGGAATCCAACCCCACATCAGGCTCCCTGCTCGGTGGAGAGTCTGCTTCTCTCGTTCTCTCTCCCTCTGTCTCTCCCCTGCTTGTGCTTGCTCTCCCTCTCTCAAAAAATAAAATAAAATCTTTTTAAAAAACTAACTCAAGGAGAGATAGAAGGTGAAAAAGACACCCATGAAGTCAAACAGTAAGTGCTCTATGTGATTCAGCTCCTGGGCAATAAATGTGCTGATGTTTTATTTATTTTAAAATTTTGTGTCTAAACTAAACTTTCATAATACATCGCCAAGGCAGTGTGGTTGTGATTCATGTAAATGTTTTGGTATCCATGAAAATGACAATTTACTACTTCAGTTATGCTTTTCATAACATCATTCATTTTGGATCATTCAATTAGTAAAGACAGTGGGGTCCTTGATTATAAGACACTGTCACTATTTCTGGAAAAACATAAAGGAATGTGCTTCTCAATGACTGTTTATCACTTGATAATTACAGAGCCCTTGCAACTATCCTCTATATTTCAAGAACTCCTATTTTTTTTCTCAGGATCCAGCAGTTCTTTGTTTTAATTTATTTTCCTCTTAAATACCTCCTGCTATTTAAGCAATAATTCCTTCTAAATCAATTGTTAGCTGCAGTTAATGACCGGTTGGTTAATTAATAGCTCAAAGCAAAGCTGAGGGTGTTCCCTGTTCTAACAAACCACCAGACTCTAACTGGGGCATTATTGTTAACGTACTCTGTAATCACTGGCTTCTCACAGCCCCACTGCCACAGAGTATTTTATTTTAACTTAAAAGGATGAGGTGAATGGGAAATGGGTGACAGCATTAAAAAATCAGTCATAAGGATATAATATTTTTAAAATATCTGCACCTCCAGTTCGACCCTTATTTCCATAGGATTCGCCACCAGGCAGATGGTGAAGGATTGACTGGTGCCAATTAGGAAGCTCACGTAACCATAGCGGTTCCCTCCCCTCCACCTCCAGGGTTCTGAGCCCGGCGGAGCTGCAACAGCCTCATGGCATTCTGAATCTCTCCTGATCCAAAACCATGATCTTAAGCATGCATTCACTGACAGTGAGAGGCGAGAGACTGTGCTGCACATTTTCTGCCTGATAAACATATGGTTTACCAGCGACACCTTTTGTACAGCTATTAGAGAGGAAGGAGATGTGCTTAATAATTAGTGCAAGGAACGAAACATCAAGAGCCCTCAGTTCTATTCCTAACACCTTCTGCCTTGTTCTTTGTGATCGCAGGGAAGTAATTAGCAAGTTTGTGCCTCTCGTGCTAATAATTCTAACAATCAACCCAAATTAAGAGACATTGAGTATACATCAAGACCAGAAAAGCATCAAGAGGTGCTCTAAGGACCTAGAGTTTTGCCTTTTCTAGAAGTATGTTTATGAAGATGTTTCATGAAAATGAGTGTTAGGCAGATATTTTGTGATTTACTAGAGTAATGCTTTTATTTTTCTAGACCCTCCTTTTCACCATCAACTCCTTGAGAGGGTATTGGTAAGATGGCTTTGATTATGTCATCCAATACTCTCTGTGTATTTCCAAGACCTTGAGAAAACTACCGGTAAATAATACTACAAAGGATTAGGATGTGAATATTAGTCAAGCTTTTCCTGTCTAGAATTCCATGGAATAGACAATTACTGGGTGAAACAGGATATTACCTTTGGAATCCTTAATCTCACATCCCAACTTAAAGGACTTGCTGACCACACCTTGACGTGGTCTTTCATAGATGACAAGGAGGAGAAGGGTTGGTGGAGCTAGATGCAGCAAGGAAAAGCAGGGCTCTTCATGGATATGGAAGACTCTGAAAGGGAAGAGCCATGGAAGATACGCCAACACTGAAGGAAAAAGAGGTAAACATGAAAGGTATTGTCAAACACGAAGCTAGTAGAGGTCACAGTGATGCACTTACTTAAATGAGAACCACAAATAATGCTTTTGGCTGAGTTACAGAGGAAATGACAGCTGGAGCTCACATCCTCTGCTCTGTGACAGGATCTCAAAGATTGGTTTGCAGGCTGTTGCTTAGGTTGTTATTAAAGTTTACTCACTGCAGCTCCAGTTTATCTATATTTTATTATTTTCATGATTTCCTAAATTTCATTGTTCACTGAAACTGCCCTAGGTTGCCAGGGTAAGCAAAACACATCCATTATGATAATAAATTTTCAACAGGCTCCCAGTCTACTGAGGTGATTAACAACATAAAAGATTAAAATATCCACAGAAATAACTTTTTAGCTAAACTGAATCTCCAAGTGGATTGCCCTCCCATGAGACTCCCTATAATGTTCTAAATATGTTCGAAACATATTTCAATATGATGTTCTCATCAGAGATATAATAGATATTTTTCACTCTGAATCAATATAAACAGCCTTCTCAGATTTAGGGAGAACACATTTATTCAAATTTTGGTAGTGGTTTGTTTTCTTTATCACTACTGTTAATATAAATGGAAAAAAATAACTTGCTTACTGAGCAACTAGTCTATCCTAGGTACTGGACCTTATTTCATTTAATTGTGACAGTAAATCTGCCTGGTTAGTGTTATTACATAAAAATGGATAATAAAATTATCCATTTTATTATGCATACTGGAGACGCTAAGGTCAAGCACAGAGCCAGTTTCAAGCACAGGTCTGGCCTTCTCCATCACCATTCTATCCAAAACATAGCACCTATCTTTTGAATCTCACATCAATCTCTAAGTCAGAGTGTATTATTTCCCATGATAACATAATCATCCTTTTCACCTTTCAAGTTCCATTCTTATACAACATTTGCTTTATGTTTTCCTAAAATATATTTCTAGCCATGGAATTATCTGAAGAAAAAAAAAAAAGTAATGTAAGGTCATTCTTGCCTTCTGAAGTCTCTTGATTAAAATTATATGGCTGACCCTGGAACAGAATTCTTTACCTCAAAGCTCATTTTCATGGCTGAATGTGGACAAGTCAAGGGAAAGTGTGCAGGCTCAGAACATGGACCATGGGAGCACTCAGAATTTTTTTTTTCACTATGTTGAAGAGACTTTTCTGAGAATCAACCATGGGCAAGTATACCTTACAGCTGCCCTGTAGGAGTGCTCAGTCTTGTAGTCCAGCTGAAGGAATATGAAACCGTTCATAAATGAGCACAATATAATAATGGGAGAGTCATCAGCAACTTCCGGGATTTGCAAAAATTAGGTGTGGTTCTCAAATCAGCATTACTTCCACATTTGTCAAAGTAAGGGAAACAAAACCCCTATGTGCGCCCTACTTGCACCAAATGCGGATTTCTTTTATATTGACTTTTTTTTTTTTCTTCAGGTCCACCACCTAGAATTCTCAGTTTTAAGATTGGCTGCTATGGAAGTTTGTCACAGCTATTAATTAGTTATGGATTGAAAAGTGAAGCATAATCTGTGATCTCATGAATCTACAACCACCTCATGGTCGATCACACAGCAATATTTCAGTCATTCGGGCTATGTTTAGTTGTGTAAGAATATAAGAAGAAATAGGCCATGCACCATAAATTTATCTCTTACACACAACCGAATGAACATATTTGGCTTTTAAACCAGACTAATTATTCACACAGTTTGGCAAATATTCAAAATACTGCCGGAGTGGGAACTAATGCAGTAAAACTAATTTTCACACATTTTCATTTTCTGTGAAAATTGTTCTTCCAATTCCTGTCCTAAGTGTTTACTTTACAGTTCATTAGAAAATGTTCAATCTCCACCAAACTGTATTCAAAACGGTGTATTTTCTGTCCTGTCATATTACATCATTGGTGAGTAATAATCCAAGAAGGTGCTATTGAAAAGTAATGGAAGTTGCTTGGGAGCAACACTTGGTTTTGAAAGTTTCCAGTTTGCAGAAAAGGAACCTCAGCTATGACTCAGCTTCAGAAAAGGAACCGGGAAGTCAGGACTCCAGTTTGCGAGGGACTTCTGATTAAAGTAGTGGATTGTGTGGCCTGAGTGTGAGTCTTGAGGACGGTTTAAAGGGCACATATCATTAAGGTGAGACATCAAGTGGGAGAAATACACAGCTTTTTTTTTTCCTTTTTTTTCATAGTCTACATTTATAGTTGACTAGCAGTGAGTGCTCCAGTGAATGTGGGGGAAAAATGGAGGGTGGAGTTCAAGGTAAACTATGTCATAAACACCACTCTAGGCATTTAGTTTAATCTACTTAATTAGCGTAGAAAATCAGAGCTACCTCTTCACTCTTTGTTTTGTTTTTCTTTTTAAAGAGTGGGACAGAGAGGGGGAAGAGAGTGAGGGGGAAAGCAATAGGGAGGGGCAGAGGGAGAGAGAGAATCTTAAGCACGCTCCATGTTCAGTGTAGAGCCAGGTGTGAGGCTCAATCTTACAACTCTGAGATCATGACCTGAACTGAAATTAAGAATTGTGTCCTTGTTTGGACACAAACAAGGTGCCGGCGGGGGGGGGCTCAGTAGGTTAAGCCTCTGCCTTCAACTCAGGTCATGATCTCAGGGTCCTGGGATCAAGCCCCGCATCGGGCTCTCTGCTCAGCAGGGAGCCTGCCTCCTCCTCTCTCTCTCTCTCTCTCTCTCTCTCTCTGCCTACTTGTGATCTCTCTCTGTCAAATAAATAAATCTTTAAAAAAATGGCAAATATTCTCAGGGAAATCTTCATGATTTACAGTAATACAGTTTTAACCACGAGAAATTGTTTCTTAGTGGTTATTGTCCAAAGGTTATGCTGTCACCGCCAATAGAAAATACTCTACAGAATCAGAGACATAGTAGCATTCACGAGTTTCTCTTGAGTATGTCCAGTGAAAAGAATGACATTTGTGCTAGTTTAATCTCTGGTTTTTTCCATCACCTCTGACCTACCAGAAGAAACGGAGAGAAAGGAGGTCACTTGAAATGACATGGCTTTAATAATCACAGTCTTTTCTTCTCTTGTCATCTTGAGGATGGTTCATGTGGACAGCCTTGGCACCCAGGCCTTGCCTATCTCTTGCAGATCCTACGACAAGAATACTGAGAAGGCTCAAATTATTTAAAATATATAAATAAAGCTTTCTTTGAAAACCCACTTATGAAAGCAAATATATTCTATTGTCTTACCTGGACAAACATCCTGTAAAACCACCTGGAATACCAGATTGGAATTTTGACTTAGTGTCTCAGAGTTGCAGGCTGGGAAGGCAACAGACTCGGGATCTGTGGCCTGGGCTGTGAAGCTCGTGGAAAATTATTTTCTAAATTGGCTCCAATTTTCCAACATTACTTTCAGGAATGTGCAGATCAGAATTGAACTGAACATGCTCTGCCTCCAAAAGAAAGGCAATGTATACATATTTCGGAAAGATATCCATCCAACATAGTTTCAGGACTTGAGAGAGTTTAAGAGAGTTTTTATTTGTCTGAAAAGGCACTTACAAGAATGAGCTCATGCCTGAAAGCAGCCTGGTAAATGCAAACTAAGCAGACTTCAACAAGAGCAGGGTTAATAGCAAACATAACAGAGAGAGGATTTCTTGGCTCTCGTATGTCATATCACTGCCATTTGCATGTATCCCATATCATGGCATTCTCACGGCTGGGTATGGCTGGTGAAAACGTTTGTTTTTTTCTAAATAGTTTTATGTGTGGAACACGTAGAATACACATTTTGAGTTCGTTCTATTATTTCAAAATGTTTTCATTTATTTATTCCTAACTCACTCTATTAGTACCTATTATTTACCAGGGACTCTTCTAGGTAAAAGATCCACAGAAATTTAAAAAAAAAAAAAGAGAGAGAGATGAATTTGGCCAAGTCAAGGGACTACCAAAATTACCTGACCTACCTAGGGTTAAATATTTACATTTGGTAATATTATTTGAGTGTTTTGAAAACCGCCTCACTGTTTTCTCAGGAAAAACTAGAACAGTGTTTTGCAGGGCATTTTCATGAAAGGAAGGTACAGTTTGAAGAATTCAGCTTTCTATAGGAGAAGGGGGCCGGCAGCTCTACTCAGACACCTAACGCTGTTATGAATTATTAAGCCCACCTTCTGTGGGCTCTGTATAACTAATCTGTACTGAGTGCTCACTAAAAGCTATTCTCATTTTTTACTTTTTTATCTCATTTATTTCCCTTATAAAAACTCAAGCCTCTAGTCCTCCTCATGGGAGAATATCGTCTGTGACTAGCAGCTTTGGAAGTACCTCACAGCCCTTTAAATATCCTTTCCAGCTAGGAAAGAGTCTAATCCTATATTCTGTACAGTGTGTAACTCCATGTTGGTGCTCAATAAATGTTAAATACCGATAATAACTATGGTGGTAATCAGAATTCCTTTTGATATAAACTACTTTGTCTCAACCTTGTTTTTACTCAGTGTCTCCTAGTAATTGCCTGGCATTTTCCCTGCTGTTCTTGTCTTTTTTAATTACATCCTACTGACATGACTGTTAAAGCATCTTAAAGCAAATGGGAGAGAGGCTTAATGCTTTCTACACAAAAAGAGAAGCAGAAAGCAGGTGCCTAGCAGTCAGAATAATAAAACTCAAAAGAAATCAGCGGGGTCTTGCTTTCATTCCTCATAAATATAGAAGGGAGGATGGGGAGAGACAGGATGTAGGGAAGAAAGGAGAGAGGTAATCCACTTGCATAAGTGCTGATGAGAACAAACAAAACCTTCCCTCATTTTTTTACACTTTAACTGCCCTGGGGAGGGTTGATGCTTTATATCAATTTCCAGCCACAGGCTAAGTCACCTGCTTAGGTTCAGAGAAGGAAGATGGCTATATAAAAGTTATTTATCGACAGGAATTAAGCATTATTTCACATCAACCATATGCGTGCAGCCCAGTGGAGGAACACAAAGTTGACTTCATGCCTTTATTTAGAGTGCATGTTCCTAATTGAAAAATCAGGTGGTTTCAGAGACCTTTTGACTATGGTTGTTGGGCCACTACACCCTGGATTTCAGAGATCAGGTTGACAAAAGATTACTGAAGTTATGTGAAGTGTTAAGGACCACTGAGACTGTCTTAATCTAATGGGTGGTAGCAATAGCTTTAGGATAGGATAGTTTATCATATGGATTACTTCGATTACAAAAGCATTACTATAAAAGTAAGGGAAAATACAAAAATAAGAAATGTGTATTGACTGTCTGCCCTATGCACTTTTGCTTATGCAGTTTCCTATGATCACGATGCCAACTGTGTAGGGAAATACTCCCACCTTCACTTTCTGGTTGAGGAAACCATCTAAAAGAAAGTCATAAGTAGCCAACCCAGGATTTCTACTTGGGTCAGTCAGACTCCAGTGTTTTTCCAGTGCACAGCAGGGGCTAGTGATTGATTTGAGAAGAAAAGGAAACAAGATTAAAATGTTTCCATATTATTCTGGCCTTAAATGGAGACTCGTAAGGCATGTCCCTGAAGAGATTGAGGGGTGGGGAGTTGTCTTGCCAAAAGAAGGCAACTTGTGTTTAATGACCTGATGGCATCCTCCTCCTGCCCAACCATACTAAAACTTTTATGGATTATCACGAAGGGTGTGGGGTCAGCAAGAATGGACAGAGGAACACAAAACTGTCCACACGAATGGTAACCTAACCTAAAGCACAAGACCAGTTGTCAGTAGAAGAACATTCTTAGTAGGACTGTATCACAATATGGAATTTCAAGCCATTCTCCTTCATCAGCCTAAAGGAATATCTGCTTTTTTTTTTTTCCTTGTAATTGCCAGTCATTAGCTAGGAGACACAATCATGTTTACTCAATGGAGCACTCATACTTGTACTCTTCTATTATCCTGTCTGAAATATTTTTTTAAACAATTTTTCTAGTTTTTGATTATCCTTCAAGTTGAACCTTGTCTGGTCTTCATTCAGCCAGCAAAACTAATTACTCTATTATAAAGTCTTTTATTTACTTTTCACTAGAAATAGATTATTTATTAGATATAAATAATGGTTGTTGGTTGTTAAATGTATTCCACTAGATCATGAGCAGATTGGGATATCTAAATCACCTTTTCATCCCCAGCTTTAGACACAACAACTACACAATACATAGCAAATACTCAACATGTAAAGGAAAAAAAGAATAAAATTGCAGGTAACTCTGGTGTAGGTAATCATGGAGGCGCATTCATGAATGAAGGCCATGTGCTGGTCCAACTAGAATGAATAACTTTTCTTCCCGGTTACTTCCTTGAGGATAGATGTTTATTAAAAATTATTATTAAATTAAATAATTAAAAATTATTAAAAATAGTGTTATTTTCTCAAAGATCAAGCACTGCATAAAGATTTTTTAAGGCCTTCCAAGACATGGAGAGAAAAGCCAGAAAAATTTCTGTAATCTCCCCAAATTAGCATGCAATGTTAACCTCATTCATACCTTTTAAACCATATTTATTAGGTGTTTGTGTTATACTTAAGCCAGTCAATGAGCAATCACAGTGCCTGCTCTCAAGGAGCTTATAGTCTGGTGGGAAAGACAGACATTTTATAACTTACAAAAATAATTATTAAATTACAAGTGCAGAAAAAATATAATTAAAGAAGTACTTTATGAAAAAATATGGGGACCAGGTAAGCATATAGCCAAAGGGACTCATCTTCTTTGGTGAAAGTTTAATCTTAACTAATAAGATAAGGAAATGAAGGGAGATAATTAAGAAACTACTGCCTAGTCTGAAAGAGATAATGTTGACCTGGGCTAAGGTTGTGACAGCTCAGATGGACAGAATTGGATGCATTTGATACATTTTTCAAAATTTGAACCAATAAGACTTTGTGATGGATAGAAGGGTGAGAAAGAGAGAGCAAGGATGACTCAGTGAGCAGTGACACCGGGACAGTGAATGAATGACATGCAGGCAAGCATGAGAAATTCAGTTCTGGACATGTTTACATGAAGAGTGTTCATATGAGTCCTAAAAGTGGAAATAAATCTATATAAATAAGAGGGGTTTTTGGCTTTCAAATAAATTTTTAAAACAGTGTTCTTCACTGTTTTTAAGAAGACCCAGTAGAATACAGTGGACTAACATCATTCACTGCTCTCCCAAAAACTTTGAATATCTCTCCATATTTTTATAGGTTTCCATATTTTGAATCCTACTCTCTTAAGTTGAAATTCTGAGAAAAAATATTTTCTAGGTTCCTTTACACTGAGGGTGCAAGCCTATGCCTTAAATTCCGTCAAACAGATGTACCTGCTGAGACTTTGATTTGAAAGTGGACTACTGAAAGCAGGTGGCCAGGCAGTAGTGTTTTCTGGAATAGTGCCATTGTTTTGAGCTTGGCAGTGGCAGCAACAATCACTTCTGAGCCAGTTCCAAGTGAGGTTCTATTGTTGTTCCTGAAAGCTTGGGGCCTATTTCCCTAGATCTCTCAATGTTCTCTGAGCTGCATAATAGTCTCTAGTAATTCCCATTCTTTTTAAAGTTGCAAAAGCTGGGGTGCTGAATGGCTCAGGTGGTTACACATCTGCCTTTGGCTCAGGTCATGAACCCGTGGCCCTGGGATCAAGCCCCTTATCAGGCTTCCCACTCACCGGGGAGTCTGCTTCTCCCTCTATCTCTCCCTCTCATCCTTTACCCCCTTCCTATCCCCTTTCCCTTTCCCCCTCTCTCCTACTGATGCTCTCTGTCTCACTGTCCCCCTCTCTCAAATAAATAAATAAATATCTTTAAAAAGTTAAAAAAAAAAAAAAAGTAGCAAGAGTTATTATCTTCCACTAAAACAATTCAGAGTTTGATTAATACATGGTGACAATTAATATATTATATTAATATATAGACATAACATTTCTACATACATTGTACATAACATTTCTACATACATTCTACATACATTGTACATTTCAATATACATACATTGTTATATATTGAATCCTATCTGCTTCAAAGCAGGAAAATATCACACAGAGATGCTTGGAAGTAAATAACCAAATAATTTTTAACTTAGTAATTCAATTCAAGGAATGTAAGAGAATGCCACAAACAAAGGAAATAAACTTCAGGAACTGTAGGAAATGAGAATAGAAGTTAATCCTAATAAGCCTATTTATAATCAGTGTCTAGGAGACAAAAAAGAAAAATGGAAAGGAAATCTCTGTATATAATTCTAAGTTAACAGATGGAAAATTATTGCATAACAAGAATACTCACACTGGGCTTTTGAATTTTTAATTTACATTGAATTCAGAAAATGGCTTCCACAGCAAAGCTCATTATGTGAAGTGTGTGAAGAAAATTTGATATGCTGCAGTTGATACGCATAAATTAACACATTTTCCAGTGGTGTACCTATCTAAAACAGGAAATCAGTCTTGTTCAAGCTATAATTAAGGACAAAAAAATTTAAAAAAATAAAAACTTTTTAAAACCTAAATGTTCTTATTCCATCTAATGCCTTCTAGCTCCCCATAATACTCAGCTAGCCACTTGAAGTCTGCTCAAAAAATGACATGTCAGTCTAAAAAAATCTGAGGAACATTCATAAAACCAGAATGTTGCTTGGAAATAATATTTCATTATCTTAATCCAGATGCAGATTGTCTTAAAAAGAACTAATATTTATTTCCTGCAATCCGCATGTCAGGCCCTACATTGGCTACTTTTTTCACAATGTCCTACAGAGGAAGAGCAGGAAGTTTAGGGAAAATTGACATCACACAGCTAATAAAGGACAAATCTGAGATTCAGACAAATTGCTTGGCTCCAGAGCACTACTCTCTCCCCTGTACCACACCATCTCCATCCAAACATGGAAGCGTCAAGTGCCTCCTACCATCTGCTAATGGGCTTTTGACCAGGTCTTACCCACCCAAGGTTTCCCTCTGAAAATTTGATGTCCCAGAAAAACCTAGTTCTGTGATTCATTTTTTTCTTCCTAGCTGTGGCTGGCCCCCCCATCCTTTATTCCTGCCAGATTTGAGCTGTTTTCAGTTTTTCTGATGGCTCTCAGAATGATTCTCCTGAATCAGTCCAATGTCTCTACCCAACACTTAAGTATGTCCTTTCCATATTTCTATTGTAATATTCCTCATCTAGTCAGCCTAATCTAGACCCACTACGTATTATCATGGACTTTGGGCTGGATTTTTCACTCTCTCTTAAGTATATCTAAATCTTGAGGGGCAAGGAAAGTGTTCTTGATTTGACTGTGATTTTTTAAATTTACCTTCAACAAGTTCCATTCACTTGGGCTCTGGACCAAGTGCTGATAGAATGCCAACGAATGGGGCTAACACTTCTCTTAACTCTATTCTAAAACTAGTTCTTAAAAAACAGAACAAAACAAAACAAAAACCCATTGAAGGAAAGGATCCCCAATGCTATGATAGCATCATGAACAACAATATGTGACATTTATATCATTTTACCCATTACAATGTACTTCCACATTGTTTGTTTTAAAATAGTAAATGCATATGTTATCCTGTCATTACCAAAAAGTAAAGTACAGATCCTAAATATGAAATGATTTAGCTAGTGTCACAAAGTAATTGATGGAGCTGGGGCTCAAATTTAGTCTTTTTAATTCTAAACTCCATCTTTCTGGAAATAACACCTTTTATGACAAATATAATAAACCATCCAGTGAAACTCACTAAAACATATTAGTGAAAGAAATAATTTAACTTTAATGAGTTTTTTAAATCAGATATAAAGATTAAGGAAAAATTCATTGTAGGAAATAAAGTCATTAATTCTTCTCTGAGATGCAAGTCAACAGTATCAGTATTTTTAAAAAGCTTTAAATGTTTCTTGATAGTTTAGGGATTGGTTTGTCTAAATTGGCCATTACATGTAATTGAAGCTGAATTATTGACAGACATAAGGGACTAGAAATATTTATACAAACGTGTATGTCTAACATATTCCATCTTACTGACATGCAATACATTATTAATTTCTTTTTTCAACAATAGGATCTGCACTGTTAAATTCATCTCTGGAAAAGCTTTTAGTAGAAAATGTAACTAAAAGTAAGGCTGGAAAGTAGAACCAAATGGGGGGGGTTATGAAAATATCTGTTAATAGAGTTCAGAGAAAGGAAAAAGTTGTTATGACCTGGAGCTGAGGTCAATAAATCATGACCTGTGGGCCAAACCTGGCCCATCACCCAGTTTTGTAAATAAATTTTTTTGGAACACAGCCACACTCATTCTTTTGCATATTTTCTATGAATGCCTTTCTGCTAGAAGGGCAGAGGCGAGTAGTTGCTACAGAGACTTGTTTAGGCACCTAAACAAAGGACTAAAATATTTACTATCAGTCCTTTCAGATTAAGTTTTACTGTTTGTTTGTTTGATGTTGGGTTTTTTTTTCCAGATTAAGACTACTGGTTTATAGTCACTGTGGAAGGTTTTATGGGGGTAGGAATGCTGGGCCTCTGTCCTTGGGAAGAGTGTGAAAAGCACTGAAAAGAAACAATTCGGGCAGAAAATCTAGAAGGAGCAGAAGCACATCCTTAAAATATGCTTGAGGATGGTCAAGGGAGAGGAAAAGGTACAGCTTGGCTCCAACAGAGGATTGACTGTGGGAACTGAAGGGATACAAATATGAAAGGCTGATACAATTTGGAAGATTTTAAGATCAGGTCAATCAAGTTGAATGTTCTCTGAAGACCTTCATTGACACTCCACTAAAGGTGTAACCCTAATACATCTCACCCATCATCACCCAGTTTTGAATAGAGTCAGTGAAAGAAGAGCAGTCCAGAAATAAGCAAAATAAAATTCAAGAAATTCTTTTTTTTTATTTTTCTAGGAACATTAAAAGGGATCCCTCTGATAATAAAACCACTTCTAAAAAATCTTCTTTCCTTCCCTCCCCAATTTTCTTAACTTCCATAACCTTCCATAACCCTCTCCCTTACTTTTCACCCTCCACTTCTCTACCCCAACACACACCACTTTGGATATTTTCTCCCCCCCCCCATTTCCTACTATCCTTCCCCTTCTCTCTCCTTCCCATTTCCTTTGCCTCCTCCTCCATCAACACATCAATTCCTCTTGATGTTGTCTTGGAGACCCTAGAAAAGACTGGAGTCTCTTTATAGCAGGAGCTCATAGCTGTTTTTGTGCAGTTGGACTCATGGCAATCTGTGACATCAATAGACCTTATCTCAACAAATGTTTCTAAATGTCTAATCAAAAGAAAAGCAAATATATTGGAACGCGGTGAAAAAATATTTTTAAAAATATTACATTATAGTAAAATAAATCTTTTATCTAAACATTAAATAATAAGATCTAGTGATAGGATTAATAACTGCTATATAAAACGGGGTGATTAGCATAAATGATGTTTTGAGATATTGGCAACAACTAAAAATGATAGATAATTATCTAATATGCTGTGTAAATATCTGTGTTTTCCATTGCTGAAAAGCCCCGGGGATTATTAACATTACTATGGTTTGTTGCAACTTAAGTACATGACTCAAAACATTTAATTTTATTTAGAGGTTGGTGAAGACAATGAGGGTAGCTTCACCATCATACATAGATGAGCCCTTGAACTGAGATCTGTTTCCTTAGAGAATGAAGGACGAGGAACTAAAAAGCAAGATGAAAATCTTTTTAAGTAGGTAGGGAAATGGAGGAAGACAGGGACTCTCATGCAGGAATTCTTTTTAACCATTGAAATTTTTGAGTAAGGAGGAAAATTCTAATAACAGAGCTTTATAAATATCAATTTGGCAACATTCAAAACACATTGGGAAAAAAGATGTAAATAAATGAGTCAGAAAGATTTTGAAATAGTACATGAGGTGAACTACATGGGTTACTTTCTATTTGGAAATAAAAGGGGACATCTCACATGAATTTAGAGGGTATTTCATTTATCTATCTCCTACACTTAAATCAGGGGTAGATGACAATTTAGGTGATGTTTTCAAAGAAGAGTGAATATTTTGTTTCATAAAACAGCATATTCCCCAAACTCTGCAACACTGGGACACACACACACACACACACACACGCATGCACAACTGGAAAACTAGTAAAGCTGTTAGAAATCTAGTACACTGGAATTATTCAACAGTTGCTAGAAAATTCTCCCAAAATGCAAGCATTTTGAACAATGACTTATCTGTATGTCACAGAATAAACATAAGAGTTGGAGCCGGAATTCCCACTCTGCCACTTGTTAACTGTGTAAACTTCAGCAAATTTCCTTTAGGCATCGGTGTTTTTCATCTTTAAAATGAGAATGCTAACAGTGGTATCTACTCTCCAGGGCATGGAGAGAATAATTACTCTGTATATGCCAAAACACTAATCATGGTATTGGATACATTGTAGGTACTCAATATGTGTTGATTGTATTTCAAAATGAGGGTGTACTAGATCCACAAATTAAGACGCTATCATTTAAAATCATCCTCGGGGCGCCTGGGTGGCTCAGTGGGTTAAAGCCTCTGCCTTCGGCTCAGGTCATGATCCCAGGGTCCTGGGATCGAGCCCCACATCGTGCTCTCTGCTCAGCAAGGAGCCTGCTTCCTCCTCTCTCTGCCTGCCTCTCTGCCTACTTCTGATCTCTGTCTTCCAAATAAATAAATAAAATTTTTAAAATAAAATAAAATAAAGTAAAATAAAATCATCCTCAAATGAAATGTCTCATATGTTCCCCCTTTCTCCTTGGCTAAATCATGTGTTTGTTGTCCTAGAAAGAAAGCTATAATTTGGTTCCCCATAAAATGTCCTTGATCCTGAAGCAATACTTAGACTGTAACACTTAAGCATAACTCATATTAGAAAGTTGAGCATCTCAATCGGGAACTTGGAAAGAATTTTGATTACATTGTATTCTCTGATCTTCTTCCTTTGGTACAAAATAATTATACTATTTTGAACACAGTTTTCTTTGCACCAACCCTGATTTCTGAAACTATGGAGTCTCAGCGGATAGAGCTTGATGTTATGAAATGTCATCTCACCTTGTTTACTTGATAACAGAAGCAATGGTTAAAATAAGGAATTCAAATCCTATGCAATAGCCAGTAATGTGGTACAGAGGGAAGGCAGTACTTAAACCCTACAAAACCCACTCACGGATGTGCTGGGTTTTATCTGAAAACAAGCAGTAGCTTTTGTACTTGTTTTCTTAAAGAAAAAAAAATATGTGTTCTTCTATTGGCTTATGAAGAAAGGATGCATACGCTACCCATTCAAGACGCTTTCCAGTGAAGACATATTTTAACAAATCAAGCCCTCTTAAGACTGCATTTTGTTTCAAGAGAAAATTTTTTTTAAGATTTTATTTATTTATTTGACACAGAGAGAGAGATTACAAGCAGGCAGAGCAGCAGGCAGAGAGAGAGGGAGAAGCAGGCTCCCTGCTGAGCAGAGAGCCTGATGTGGGGCTTGATCCCAGGACCCTGAGATCAGGACCTGAGCCGAAGGCAGAGGCTTAACCCACTGAGCCACCCAGACACCCCTCCAAGAGAAAATGTTAACCATGTGCCTTCGATTGGCCAAAAACATTTTTTGAGTCAGCTACACATTGGTTTTCTCTGTACCTTTCCTCAATCTGGCTGAAAATCTTCATACCTTTCAGATTTTAGAAGCCATTCAGCAACTTCCTGCCCATCATTTCAATTGAGCAAGACAGGACCATAAAATTGAAAGATTTAAGCCAAGATGAAAAAAACAAAACAAAACAAACAAAAAAAAAACTCGTGATTTGCCTTGGCTCTCTCCTTGGACATTCTCCTCTGGCTATTTACTGAGTTTGCCCGAGAGACCTCTACCACCATTGCTGGTCATGTATGTGACCCCTTACTCACTAAAACCACATCAGATCCTGTCCTCTGATACTACCTTTTCTCACGCTGCTCTTGTTTACTGGTGCTGATTGTATTTAAAAATAGCTTTTGACGAAGACTGCATGGCCAAAGATTTATTACTGTCGGCCTCTTCTTTTCTAGCATGCATTTCTAGGGACTCCTCATGTTCTTCTTGTAACCCACACACTGATCGAGAAACATTATTTTTTGACTCCCCAAAGTTTGCATAATTGCGAGCTCTGTGAGTGGGAGCCCTGTAACCGTGCTGCCACAGGATGAAAGGCAAAGGCAAGTTTTGTAACTCTGCTACCATTTGGAAGCACTGCATTGCAAAACTGCAGAAACAGGCCCTCAAAGAATAGACAAGACAGAGGTCACGACTGAAATGCGTTTTGAGTCCAGGTAGGTAAAATTATGCTATTAAATGGCTACACACAAGACAAGAGGAGTGGGGCCTCTGCTGAATTGACTTCAGTCACTGAATTTAATTAAACACTCTGCTATGCAAACAAAACCTGTAAATGAGCCAGATTCCACCTTCCACATCAGTGCCACGATCCGTCACTGGTCCAATGGCTCCCCTCCTACTACTTTAACCTCCCTGAAGACTATATTCTCTCCACAACATTACAACAAAGTAATGATTTTACACGATGGCCGAGAAGTTCTGTCTGCTTTTCACACCCAATGGCCAATCCAAGGAAGCTGTTGCAGCTCGTTTTTGTTTTTCCCCCTGAAACACATCTCAGACATAATCATTTTAGTTTTAAAGACACAATTGCAGTGAAGATTGTAATCATTTTGCTTTATGGTCTACCACAAAAACCTTCCGACTATTATCTCTACCTTTGTCAATCTATGCGGCACGCGACCACAGAAGCCATCTTCCTTAAATATACTGTGCTGATATTGCTTCTCTGCCTAAACACCTGCAAGGGACTTCAATTGTTCCTTATGCTTATTCTATATTCTTAATAATGATGAGAAAGCTTCCGTTGAAACACATCCATTTTCATTTAGGCTTCCTCCTCTCTTATTCCCATCCGAACTCATCGTTCACATCAAGCAAACTTGCTTAGGACCTCTGATGCTAATTCCAGTGTCTGAATTTGGGCACATTTTCCGTTCTCTGTTCTCCCAGGGATGTCTTTCCCATTCCTTTTTCATAAAACTGTGCCCCTTGCTCCCTCGAGTGATGATTACCATCACTCAGTGCTAGTCATTGATACAGCCAGTGCTGCTGTCACAAAGGAAAATTTGTAGTGTTGCCATCCTTAGTTTGGCATGGGGAAGTTTATTTTGCCAGTCATTAATTTTGTCATTACAAGTGCTTTATGCTCCCTTAGAAAAGGAGGCATGGTAGCACTTCTTCAGAAATACTAGGGCACTGGTCCTTCTGCTGTGGCCATCTTGGTTGCTGCTCCTATCCCCTAGTTACTCTTTTAACCTAATTATGTAATCCGAAAATTGTTAAATATTTTCAAGTGCCAGTGATTATGTATCTTTAGCAAGGTTTACCTTCCCTAAACCAAATATGGCCGAATTTCTTGAACAGAGGGCTTCATGCCCAGAAACAGAGAAGGAGCAAGACAAAGGAAATTTGTTTCAGAGCTTCCAGAAACATCATTGATTGGCAATTTTGTCTAAATCTGATTTGAGTAAATCTGAATCATAAGACAGTCTTGATACCAGGTAACTACTTCCTTTGAGATCAAGGTATCTAAGGGAAATAGCCTTGGCTTTGAGCTGTTCAGAAGAATTGAAAGTGAACTTGTTTTACAGATAAATGGCCTAAAGGCAGAAGTAGGATAAGTCACTAATGGATCATTGTTGGAGCAGGAAGACTTACAATTGGTCCCCTTTAAGGCTTTAATGCTAAATACTGCTGGGCACCACTAGACAGGAGAGAAGCACTACATCTTGGGAGGGAGCTAAACTGCCTGAACATTATCTGAACAGAGATCAAATGGTTTGTTTGTTTGTTTGTTTGTTTTTAAAAAGCCTCTTCCAAACTATGTGAGAGGACCTGCAGTACTACGTGACTCATTCCCTTTCTGACTCACATGACTCAGTTTTCACTCACCCATGTAGAAACAACCTAATATATTCTCTCATTTGTTTTCCAGAAAAGGTCTCATTTTATCCTTGAAGAAAATGAAGTTTGGGAAGACTACCAGGGCCGATGTTTTATTCTTGTTGTTCATTATGAACCCACTAACTACTGTGGTTTAGGGATTGGCTCACAAGAATGAGTGTGAGGACTTCTCCATCATGACCACCTCACTGCGAATCCAAGGCTCTGTGTTCCTTTGCTTGAGTTTAAGGATATCATAAGGTGCCTTGGCAGTGTCCATATAGGATATATCCTATGGGAATAGGGCAAAGGGTTAGGATTCTAATGGCCTTGATCTCTGTGTGATGTCACTGGTCAAGGTGCAGACTGCTGACAAAGGGAAGAGTGAAACAAAGGGGAAGGTAATTTTTTGTGGACTTTTGAATGAGGTGATGGCTGGTACTTGCTTGGATGACATTTGAAGTCTGCAGAGGATAATTCAGCTCACACACGACTTCTGACTTCTGGGGTCTCCTTCCTGCCCATGTGGCCCATTCAAATCCAGTGATGCCCTATGCCATTGCTATGCTAAGTGTGCAGCTTTCGTATCACTTGGGAGCTTGGTAGAAATGCAGAATTTCGGGGTCCACTTCAAATCTCCTAAACAAGAGTCTGTATTTTAGCCTGATCCTCACGGGATCGTTGTGTTAGTTTGAAAAGTATTCCAGTATGTCATTTCTATACCAAGCTTGGGACAGAAGAAATCTGTGGGAAGCTATCTATAGCCTTATCTACCTGGACATCCTCACAATCTATCATTCTAATTGCCTCCCTGGAATCTGCCTAGTAAACAGAATGCAGGGTTGCTTTCCTTGGGGACCATCAACACCTCTATCCTCATCATTTGCTCCCACCTCCTCTTTCAAATGCCAGGAATTTTTTTCTAGCCTGGATAGGACACTACCCTCTTCCTATTATTTACCCTGGTCATTTTATGTATTTTCATTTAGGTTCACTAAAATCATACCTGCTTCTGGGGAAGAAGAACCTAAGACACTATGTATCTATTTCTGATTTCTATCTTGCCTCAATGCTGGACTGAGGCAATTAAATAGAATTAACTATCTGCTGGGATTAGGACAAAAGAAAGGAGTAAATGGGGGTAGAAACATAGATTGATTTACCAAAAATTACTCTCCCACAGTTATATATGTTGCATTTGTTTGAAGTGTATTCTCAATAGTGTGTTTCTGACCACTGTTGGTCATGGCTGTTCATAGATTCCTAGAAACGAAAGCCTATAACTGCTTTCTACTTTGAATCTGCATAGACATGAGAAATGTTTGTGGAAAATGATGATTGAGTTTATATATCCTTGGATTTGAAATGACTCAGTTATAAAATGAGCCTATTTCCTTATACATTGAGCATAGGGAAGGCCATCTAACCCAGCAGGTAGCAATGTGAGCACTCATATACAACTCTCTCACTTCCTAGCTGAGTGGCTCTAGTCTCTTAATCTCTCTAGTCTTCTTCTAATGAATGAGCATAATCCTATCATGCCTACCTCAGAGAGTTTTTATAAGATTAAATGAGAAATGCGTGTCAATGTTAACACACTATCTCGTATATAGTATGCCTAAAAATTCAAGCTTCCTTTATTACTTTAGAATCACTACCCATGATGTGTTGTTGTTTTTGTTTTTAAAGAGTTTATTTATTTATTTGATGGACAGAGATCACAAGTAGGCAGAGAGACAGGCAGAGAGAGAGAGAGGAAGGGAAGCAGGCTCCCCGCCGAGCAGAGAGCCCGATGTGGGGCTCAATCCCAGGACCCGGGGATCATGACCTGAGCCGAAGGCAGAGGCTTTAACCCACTGAGTCACCCAGGCGCCCCTGAAGTGTTTTAATATTCACCTATGGCAATCAGAAAATTATGAGATTTGAATCTAGACTCCTAGTGTTTAAAATTATTATATAAAAATCAGAGTTAGAATTATCATAACACCAATAATATATTTATTAGGCATCAACTATGTACCATGTTCTCATATATTATCATATATAGTCCCCCTAACTCTTGTGGAACAGTTCCTTTTTCATCTTTCCCTTCATCTAACCTATTTCCTCTCTTTCTGGGTACATAGCTAGAGACTAGATGGGTAACCACACTTATACCCAAGGATGGCCATGTGGACTGGAATGGATGAGTCGCAGATTATGCTACTTCCAAGCTGGGCCCACTAAAACCCAGTATATGCCATCCTTGTGCTTTTCCTGTGCAGTGGCAACCTCAAAAATTATCTGGTGGAGATGGGAGAGTTGCAAGCTGGAGGGAGACTGGGTTCTTCACTGCCTCTTAAGGAAAGACACCAGCAGGTTGGGAAAAACTTTTTTATTTTATGTAAGTGAGAAATAAACCCCTACTTGTTTGGTCTCTGGCATGTCTTTATTACAGCAGCCACTCTGACTTTATTTCACTTGGGAGATTAAGTGGTCTCCCTAAGGACACATAACTTATAATTGGGGACCAGGAATTCTAAGGCAGTTGAATCCCAAAGCCTGTGCTTTTGTTCATTAAACTAAGCTGTCATCAATCTTCCCCTGAAAGCCAAACAGGAGTTTGATTCTAGCACCCTACAAATTGTAAAGTTTCGCAGGCGAGGTAAACACAACACCAGGCAAGGTGGGCACAAGGCAAGATTTATTAAAGGCACTCTCCAGCAAAGTTTCAGGGCTCAGGAGAAGGGGAGCCAGGAAAGTCCCGCGGGGAGGAGGTGGGCACCCTCCGACGAGAGGTTCCGCAACTCGGAAAGGGGAAGTCGAGGAAGTCGAGGAAGTCGCACTGGGAGGTGGGAGGGAGTCTGCAGGGGTCTTTTGTCTGGCCAAGGCAGGGCATGGGCTCACATCCATATATGGTAGGGTATTTGGTGATCAGAGGGTATGGGCTGGGGGGGTCCTGATACTTCTGTTTCCTGCATAGGTATCGGGTTACCTATGGAGACGTGACCCGGGCCTACATCCTTTTGGCGGGAGAGTCAAGGGTTAAGGAAAAGGGCGGGGGAGAGGGGGAGTGAGGGGGGGAGGGGGAGGCTGGAAGAAGGCAGGCCGGACCTGGGGTCATTTCTATTGTTCCTCCTGCACTCCCCGAGCCCTCCAACCCAACACAAATCATGTCAAATAGTAAACACTAGAAGGGGATGAGACCAAAATCTAGAAAACACCTGAGCTGGGTTGTCATCGGAAGCCAGAGCATGAATCAGCCAATTTATGCACCCTGGGAATTTCCCACAGCCGTCATCAGATGGTCTCAAGCAATGCTAATTTATTAGGAAAACAATTTTGCCTTAAGAACCTGTCATTGATTTTCTGAAATCTGTTGTCAGTTTCATTTCCATGGCGTACTGAACTGGTGACTTGTATGTTTGGAGCCTCTAATGAGGTTAGTAATGGTCTTACAAACTCTCCATGGAGCTCTCACATCTCTAATTGAGAATCAGACTTGAAATTGGTCAGACCCCAGGGAATATTCTCAAAGTGCATGCTCATAGTGACAGCTATTTACTCAGAAGGCCCACAGAGCCTTCTCCCTACCAGATCCTTAAAGAATCAGAGCAGGCCTAAGTCCAGAAGGAACAGAAGCTCTAGAGTCAAGCAGAAAACCAACATCTGTGATAACAGTAAACACTTACGCAGCATCCACAGATAACAAAGTTCTCCAGAGAGTCAAGAGGCATTGAGACAATCTCTATTTTATTCGTGAGATTCCTATGAATCAATGAAATTGAGTGACTTGCCAAGAGTACAATAAAATAAGGTATAAACATTGGCCTCTTAACTCCAAATCCATCACAAACTATTGCAGCTCTGAATCTAAATTCTCAGACATCCCAGTTAGTGCAGCCCCAGCAATCAGAAACACTGATTGTCACCCTCTTTTGAGTGATGCAAGCTGACCCATACACAAGACGATATGGCCTGTGAGTGAGGGTCTATTCTGGCATTAGCCCTGCCCTCCTGCCTGTCTGCTCAGCGCTGTGAGACTTGGGCCCCTCATATCTGTCAGGAGCCGCTGCTTTGTCTTACCATTTCCAGGGCTTACAGAGCAGTTAATACGGCTTGTGTAATTCATTTTTCTAGCTCCAAAATCAGGAAGCAGAATTCTCCCAAAGTCTGAGTGTCTCCCTTCTACTCAGGCCTCAGCCTGGCAAGAACAAGTGAAAGAACTTTGGCAGAAGACAGGATGGTTTTCTCTGCTCTATAACCCTCCCCCAAGGCATATCCCAAGAACATTTTCACACGATGCAAAGGGAAGCATCAGGTTTGTTATTTCCAAAAGGCCCATTCTGAACTGTGAATCTTTTTTGTCACCTTACCACAGTAAACAGTTGGAAAAACATCCGAAAATAGGCTAAAAATACCTGAGCCAAATTTAGCACTTCTATGAGAAGACTGAGCACACGGATGACACCCATGGTCGAGACAGTTGCCAACATTAGAGGCAACAAGCCACGTCCTGATGAGTGAATTGCCCCCAGTTGAACATAAGTGCAGTGGAGGAAAGGGTTCATTAATGCATGAGACTTGACTTTTCCACACAGAAAATAAAATCACAAATGGAGATTGAACATCTTACAAAAACTTGTACAAGGGTAACTTTTAAGGAGGAAAAGAGTTGCTTCTATTGGTAGATGAGTAAAAATCTCATGAGTAAAAATAATTATACTTCATCAGTTTTAAAAGAAAAAAAAAGACTATTTAGCACACTTCTGTGTCCTTCCCACTCAGCATGGATTCATAGAAAGGGCAGGTGCTCTAGAGTCCAGAAGACCTTAATTTCAAGTTTCCCTCCAAACATTGCAATGACCACATTTCTTAATTCCCCAATCTTGGCTCCCATCTTTGTAAATTGGGAAATAATCCTCGTTTTTCTTAGGCTGTCTGGACATTAAAAAAAGTGACACAAACGTAGTACTTGGAATAATGTCCAGTATATAACGGGAGTTCAACAAACATTGCTTCCCTCTTCACTCTGCACTCTAGTTAGTAGAAATGGCTAGAGCAAAGAAAAAGAAAGTAGAAATACCAGAATGCAGGACAGAAGGGCATTGTGAAATCTAGCCAAAGGTAAGGAAGAGGGTAACAGAAAAAATTTCCTGCTCCACAAGGCTTCTTCAGATGAAAAAGGAAAAGATTGTGTAATTCATTATAGCTTCCTTTGCTTGGATTCTATAGATGCCCTGGAAGTGATGGCAAGTTACAACTAAAGGCGGGAAAAGAGCAGGGGCTCTAACCCAGGTGATATTAATTACCATCACTAACTAAGAGTTCATGAAAAATTAGTAGATCTAGAATACTGAGATATAAATCATAAAACCCTGCTAAAAGAAGCACTATAAATCAGTACAGTAGGAGAAATAAAATCCTGACTTCAACATCTGTTGTTTAGGAAAACCCATCTCAATTGGCTATGTTGGTGGCGTACCAGCGTATGTCTGCAGGGACTAACGTGTGGGGAGAGAGCTCCAGCACACTGCATACCTACTTAGGAGACTGGAGGAAGAGGGGTGTTGCTGAAGGATAAGGAGGCACAGGACGAGAGAATGCAAAGAGGAGGGGGGAAGATACAAGGTAATACCTGTGAAAAACGTTTGGCTGAGAAATTCTTAAAATCTGGGTTGTCTCCCTCCTGATCCTTAATCTCACAAAACAAACTGAGGGTTCCTGTGGGGAGGGGGATCGGGAGAGGGGAGTGGGGTAATGGACATTGGGGAGGGTATGTGCTATGGTTAGTGCTGTGAAGTGTGTAAACCTAGCGATTCACAGACATGTATCCTGGGGATAAAAATACATTATATGTTTATAAAAAATAAAAAATTTTAAAAAAATCTGGGTTGTCTTGCGAAATCGTGTGCTGGGTGTCTAGTGTTAAAATAAAAAACAAATGGAGAATAGCCTTGAAAATTTCTTGAGCAGACAAAACCAGTTTAGTCATACAAACAAAGCTTAATTTAGCTTATTTTGCAACACTAACTTGACCTGGGTCATTTCTTGCTTATGCCTCTGGAAATCAAGGAAAACTTAAACTGTTTCATAAAGTTAACGTGAGGTAACCACTGACCAAGTCCCTATCATTTAAGAAAATTATTTTATAACCAATCACTGTGAAGGATAAATAGTCTATGCTTTTCTGCTGTATAAGCTACATTGTAACAACATACTCCCCCCTCATTTCATGTTTTGGTTTGAGTGTTCCCCATTTGCAAACTTGTTTTTTGGATTTGTGCACAATACACTTTGACTAATTATTACTTCGGTGATTTCATTGGTCTTACTTCTGTTCTTTTTCTGAACTTTTGACAATAGTAATCCTCCCTCATTGCCTCCACCATTTAGAAAAAAATCTGTTCTACCATTGCCTTCTGATAGTGGGTGCTATATAGGAATAATTAAGAAAGCACAGAGCTCCATTTTACAGCCGTGTTTCCTTTGGATAAAAAAATAAATAAACAAATAAATCAAGAAGAGGGCGTTCTAAGCAGAAAGACACGAACTGAATTCTCACTAATTATGGGCTAGGTGCCAGTTTTGGGGTGCATAACACCATTCCCTAGATTCAGTGTTTTGCTAGAGGGTCCATAGGGTTCAGCATCCTCAAGTTCTCAGACCCCCGCCAGGCAGGATCCATGGGCTATTCTAAGGACAACTGTCTCAGGCCAACTATGCCAACTTTTTTTCTATACAGAACTCAAGACAGTTTCCAAATATTTTCAAAGAATGTCCCTCAAGTCCTGGAAGTCTAGCGATGTCAAATGTCTGACATTTAACCTTTCTTAGCACTTCATACTCTAATAGCCACTTTCCTATGTGCATGAGTTTATCTTATCTTTGCATAAATGTTGAGCAGTAATCACTATTACCTCGCACCTGGGGAACCTGAGGCTCACTGGGGTTTGGAAACTTATGGGATCACATTCAGTGTGTTATGGAACTGTGCTTCAAACTCAGATCTTTGGACTCTAAATTCAGCACACTTTACACCGATTCACACCCACACCATTTCTCAGCTTGTAACTTGCATTCCAGTCCTCACCTCTAATCCACTCCTTCAGGAGCTTTCTATTTTCACATCTGCCTAAATCCAATAATGAGGCTGTGGCAGATTAGATTTCTCAAAAATGATCGCAATGATATTTCAAGTCACGTTCACTCTTCCAGACACTTGCCATTCTCCCATGGAGATGTGAAGCCTATTCCCATCCCCTCCCCCACTCTTGAACCTGGATCAACAGAGAGAATATGGCAGAAATGATGCCCTAAGGCCATCTAGGCTATGGGGTATATATATATATATATATGGGGTATATGGCATATAGCCATATGACTTCCTCTGTCTCTTTGTTTGTCTCTTGTCTCTCTCTCCTTCTAGACACGCACCTGTTAGCCCAAGGTGACAAGACATTCAGTACGGAGACCATGCTGGGAAATTCCCGTGGAAAGACCACATTCACACAGATGCCCAGGAAACCCTAGTTGTTCCAGCCCCCAGCTGTTTGAGGCTTCCCAACCCAGGCACCTGAAATGCAAGTGAATCAAACATCACGTAATTCCAACCCCCAGCCTGCGAGCCACCCCTGCTGATGCCCGAGGCAACAGAAATAAACTGTCTCTGTCAAACCCTGTCCAAATTACAGATTCAGGCGCGAAGTAAATGTTGCTATTATTTTAAGTCACTTAAGTTGTTTCCATTTTAGTAGTATGTCCCGTTATGCATCAACAGGTAACGGGAACAGTGGCACTGGTAGAGCAGCAGAGAAAGTAGGTATTTAGATCTATTTTTAAAAGACCAAATTCAAGCCAATATACATAAGTAGATACTGCTGTTAAGATATTTTGCATTCACCTTGTCACTAATCATTTCAAGCTAAAATGCTCTTAAGATAGCAGACAGTAATGCCAATCAACCATATAATAAATCTGAATTTTTAAAAATCTGTGTAAATCTTAAACTTTTTACATTTCTTAAGAGGTACCCATTTCATATTTTCAGACACTGAAATCATACTTGAAGGAAGTCTTTTTAGTCCAACAATAATGAGTTTCACCACAAAACTGGACACATTACCTGATGTAATGAAGGAGCTTACTTCTTGGCAGACATCAGCTCCTGTATCTTCATCTGTTTTAATCTAGAGAACTGAGTTTCTTTGGAGGTGAATTTATTAGACCCTTTGGAAAGTGGAGTGTGACCCCTGGGGGCTGAGAAGTGCTAGGACACCTTTCGACGGGCAGGTAACATGAAAGTGACAGGCCAGGAATTTGGAGCCAGCATGTCATGGGGAGAGGAAAACCCCTTTCTACCTAGGCTGGAAGAAACCACCAGTTGAACTAACTTAAGGGAAAATGAAAATAGGATGCTAATGAGATAGGGGACTCTGGAAATTAGGCATTTGTCATCACTGGGAGAGAAAATAAAACAGGAACAGCCTACACACCTAAAGACGAACATAGCTGCTTCACCTGTAATTTTCAGGGTAGATCTCAGAGAAACAACTGCCAGAATTAGAAGTGGTTTCCCACTCTGCAGGGTGGCACTGTGAATAGTAATACTTTGGAATAAGTTTCCAGAAAGTGACCATGTTCTTCATCAATGGGACATACATAACTACACCTACTCCCCAGGTAAGGAGGGGGATTTTTCTTGCTCCATAGTCACATGAAACTGATCTTGTTACTTACTTGGACAGAAAGAATATAAGCTCCAGACAGTCAGAAGCATGCACTGGCAGAAAGGGGGCCAAGGGCAGCTCTGCTGACGTGGCTTTCAGGCCACATGGTTAGAGAAGGAGCCTGAAGAGAATACTTCTAATCATGCCTCATTTCTCCATACTTCGGCCAACTTTTTCTAATTAAAATTAAATTTCTACAGAAACTTTATTATTGGCAAAATTCAAGGCCAGCCCTGGAACAGTGGATGCAATAGGAAAATGTAAATTAGAACAGAAAAGGGAATTTTAATTATGCCAGTAATTACAGCTGTTTTCATTTACCCGCTACCCTCATTGACTCTCAACCCTCTCCTGTCACAGTACCATATACACCTCTCACAATACCAAATAGCTTCCAAGGATTTATGGTATTTATACCCCCCCCCAAATATTTTGGTGTATAGAGGGAGTTTAGAAAACAATATCTCATCCTGTTTTGTTAATCTGGCCTTTTAATGACATTTTAATATTTCCTTTTATAAGCTCTTAGGATATATAGAATTTTAAGTTGTCCCTCAATATTTCTACCACTGGTTGTATACACCGTGTATAGCAATTGTCTCCCCTAACTGTGGGAAGAACCTATGGACATGATAGATAGTGACTCCCATGATTATGTTACGTTATTCCAAGACTTAGTCACAGCAGGCTAGAGAGATTTCTCTTACTACTTCGAAGATGTAAGCTGCCATGTTTTGAAAAGGTCATGGCTAAGACCTGAGGGCAACTCTTAGAAACTGAGAACAATCCCTGCCAACAACCAGCAACAGAACAGAAACCTCAGTCCAACAACCACAAGGAATCGAATTCTGCCAACAATCCGCATGACCTCAGAATAGACCCTGATCTCTGGATGAGACCACAACCCAACAGACACCTTGATTTCCCAGGCTGGTGAGAGCCTGACCAAAAGACCCCCATCAGCACAGTGACAAATTTCCTGATCTACAGAAAATGTGAGATAATAAATGGGTATTATTTTAAGATATTAAATTTGTGGTTATATGTTATACAGCAATAAAATGGTCAAACTACTCTCTCCCCCACCCTTGCCAAGTCTTGTTTTCAGGATGGTATTGCATAGCACTTACCATAGTGTGTTTATATTTTATTATCACTATTTTCAAACTATAGAATTTCTAGAGGTTTGGCACAGCCTTTGAATATTCGATCTTGTGTTGTGTCTTATCCACTCTGGGCTAGGTGCCTATAACCTGATTCACCATGTTTTCAGCTCCTCCCTGCTTCTACTTTGTGTACCATGAAAAGAAAATCAATAGCAAGAATAATATTTATGTTACCCCAGGCAGTGAAAAGTGATGTTTATGGTGAGCAAGGTTGGACACTCTTCCTGCCCCATTTCCTGTGACCTATAATCCTCCATTACACATACACAGCTGTTTGTTGCTGCAAAGCTGACCAAGAGTACTACTCATCTTAGCTCTAGAAGTATTCCCTCTAACTCCATCTCCATGTCCTCTCTTCAGGGTTTGTCTACTTCCATCGCTCCAGAAAACAAAGTGAACTGTTGGTTAAATTTCCAGAAGCAGGAAATGTCTAAAGTTATTGCCATTTGCAGCAAGGGTTGATGTCATAAATCAGCATGGAAGATAAGAAGCTAAAATGACCAAAAAATATACATTATTTAGGGTAAGTAAGGCAATGCTTTATCTATCTATCTGTCAGTTTTAATTTATGACATATTTCCCCAGAATGCCACAGAATGTGACCTAATTTGGAGATAGGGTCTTTATAGAAGTGGTCAAGTTAACATAAGATAATCAGGATAGGCTCTAAACCAAGATAACTGGGGTCCTGGAAAAGTAGACATTTGGACAGAGAGATTAATATGCATAGAGAGAAGATAATGTGAAGAGACGCAGAGAGAAAACAACCATTTATACAAGCCAAGGAGAGAGGCCTAGGACAGATCCTTCCCTCATGGGCCTCAGAAGGAACCAATTCTACGGACAACTTGATACTGGAATATGAGGTAATGAATTTCTAGAAATTCATTAGCTTCTAGAAATATGAGGTAATGAATTTCTGTTGCTTAAGCCACTCAGTTTGTGGCATTTTGTTAAGACAGCCCTAGAAAGCTAATACAGCCCTACAGCCCCAAACTTTGCTCTGCACGTGCTTTGTCTGCTAAATCATTGCATTCTTTCTGCTAGTTGGTCGCCATTTCTTCCCTGAGTGGACCACAACTTTAGCCTCTCTGTACAGGAAATGTTCTTCCTTCTCTCGTTATGCTTTTTTTTTTTTTTTAATCTCATTTACTCTCTGTACTATCAGTAATGGTTCCATGGCCCTTCTAGGAAAAAGCTGCAGAACATCTTGATAACTATTTGATGCAACCAGAGGTCAGGCAGCTGGTAAAGATGTACACATTTTGATGTGCTAGACAAATTGAGGAATGAGTGAACAAATCTGTCTAGATTGAGCAGAGAGATCATGCCCCAAAGAGACAAGCTATAAAAATCAATGTGGACATATTCTGAAGGAACTTTGAAGAAATCTGACCTTTATCCTTCAGGCATAAGAAGTCAATGAAGAGATTTGGCTGTTGTCTTTTGTTTGCCCAGAGTGTTATAATGGATGCAGCCTTTCAGGAAGATGTATTTGGCTACACATAATTTTGAAAATAGATTAGAAAAAGGGACAGAGCCATGGAGATCAGATGGGAGGTTATGAAACAGTCATGGGTTGAGGTATTAAACACCTAGACAGTAGTAGTACAGTAGAAATGGGAAGAAAAGAATTTATGTGGAAAATCTTGTGAAGAATCAACAAGTGTTACTGTACCATAAGATGACCTTGAGTCCTCCAGCTGGGAAAAGCAAAGCTGAGTCACCTGATAATGATAAGAAAAAACAACAAATAGTAAGTAGCTTAATCTGAGTAACATGTTATGTCAGTAAGTCTTTTTTTTTTTTTTAAAGATTTTATTTATTTATTTGTCAGAGAGAGAGGGAGAGAGAGAACGAGCAAGCACAGGCAGACAGAGAGGCAGGCAGAGGCAGAGGGAGAAGCAGGCTCCCCGCTGAGCAAGGAGCCCGATGTGGGACTCAATCCCAGGACACTGGGATCATGACCTGAGCCGGAGGCAGCTGCTTAACCAACTGAGCCACCCAGGCGTCCCGAACAACAGGGTCAGTTTTATAATGAGAACACAGCCTTTTCTGACTCTCTCATATTTAAATCAATATACCTTAACATTGTTAAGAACCATATAAGTCCTAATTCACTTTATGTTACTTTCTTCCCTTGGATTCATGAATGTAAATAAAATGTGGAAGATGACAATTAAAGACAGCAAGAAAATGCTACACAAACATCGGGAGCAATTGGGAATTTTGAAAAAAAAAAAAGCAGCAGACCTTATCCCTTGCAGACATTTACTCACAGAAATACAAACATTATGATTCTGTACACATTTTGAATGGTGTCACTAACTGAAGTGTGACAAAGCAATGTAAACTCCAAAAGCCATAAAATCATAGGCTGTTAGAATATGACATCCCTAAATCTCAAATCATTTGGATGTTACCTCCCCAAGTACAAAGTTCCAAGGTTTCTGCAAACTTTTTTGCTCAACACCATATCTCAACCTAAGCCCAACCAGTGTACTATTTACTGTGGTCTAGAAATGAAGTTCTTTTCACATTGGTAGAAAAAAAAAAAAAAAAAAAACATGAGAAGAAACAACCTTTGAAAAATGCTGATGAAATGTAACTTTTCCCCATAATAATTTTCTGGCATTTATGACAAAGATTCTCTGTTACTTACAACTTCCAGCAAATTTCATTCTTGGCTTTGATGCAACCCAAATAACTGACAGGGGAAGGATATTAATATATCTCTGAGCAGTGAGGGAGCTGTTTTTCAAGTGAGACTGAAGCCATGAGTGTTTGGAACACCTCATACTTCAATGAAATCCAATTTTCTCTTACAAGTTTCACTAGGTGGCAAGAAGTCACTCTTACTGCAATGCTTACTTAGATTCCAACACCATTTGTAAAAGAGAAGGGAAAAGACAAGACACTCTGCAATGATGTTTAGGAGTTTTTTGTTACTTGCAAATGCGCTTTCATCTTGTCTACTTCCGGTGAATTCTCATCACTGAGGCAAGACCTCAGACTTCTAATGATTTGCAAAAAAAATTATGTTACCAATAGTTTTACATATCCTCATGTCTGAACCTTCTGGGTTTCATGGAAGCACAACAGCTGGGGATTTGCTGGCAGACTAGAATCATATTTTACAGCAAATGATTAAATGGTAGAGAAGGGGGAATTCAACAGGGTCATACAGCATGAAGGGTGATTTCAGTTGGGTGATATGTCATGCGAGATTGGAAGTTCTTTAGAGGGAGACATTAAAAGGTTTGCAAAGATTCATGGATACAACAAATATTTAGTATGTACTTATTATGTGTCAGGCTTTCAAATCATGAAGTTATCCCGGACTATCTGGAGAAATGGAAGTTGGAAAACCTGCAAAAGACTCAACCTTGGGAAGAAAATCAAACACAAAGAAGGTTATTTATAGTCATTGAGGTAACTCGGTGGCTCATTCTGCAACCAGCTCCCATAGCTGGAGCCATTGTCAGTGGTTTCCAAACCAGATCCACAGCTCACAAAGGCCTCTTCAATTCCTCAGACATATATGGAAGTTACTATTGTTATTACTGTTTTTGCAGAATGTTTTCAGTAGAATGTCAACTACATTTTAAATATGGGAAGAGCTTAGTAAACTTGATTCTCCTTCATAAAACAGGAATCTCTGTTAAGAAAGAGCAGCTTTGCAAGTTCAGGCACCAGGTTTTAGACCCCAGGCTTAGGAAAGATGTGAACATAGGGCTTAGAAGGAAATGGTTGGCTTTCCAGAGACTCCACAGTTAATTACCCACAGATATGTGCTGTATTCATCAAGGTTCTGCTGTAGGATTCATCATGGCTGACAGTTCATAAAATCTGAGTTTATTTAAGCCCAAAGAGAAGTCTCAACTATTCTGTTTATTATATCTACAGTCCACTCATCCCAACTGGGAGTGAACCTCAGTTCCCTTGTTTGGCACTTAATCCACATCAGACACAATTTAACCACTTTATATACCACCTCACTAAACTTCCACTTTATAAACCACTTTATAAACCACCTCACTAAACTTCCACAATAACACCATGCGTTAAATATTATTACTATCCCTGTTTTGAAGATATGAAAATTAAGGTCATGGTCATATAGCTAGTTTGTGCCAAAGCTTGATTTTTGAACTCAGCAATGATCTTTTAACAACTGGCTTTCCTGAACCTGACATTAAACACCTTGCTACTCTCCTAGTAGTAATTTGTTAGATAAATCATCCACGCCAAACAGGGAAATTCTATAAGGACAATAAAGGAATATTATTGGTAGCATCTTATCCTAGAAAATAAAGGCCACTGAGTTAGAGTTAAGTCCGGGGAAGTTTTTCTAGGAATTCGTGAATAATCATATACCAGTAGTTCAGAGAAAAATTGACCACTAAGCCATCTTTTGCCAGCAGTAAACTGGATGCACACCTCATAAAGAAGCAACTGTCTCTTCACCTCGACTGTTGGGCATCAACAACAAAAATAAATTTGGGTGAATATTTTAGTCTATATAACTACTGAGAACAATAATAATTATTATTTTATTTTGCAAAAAGACTTAAATATCCTTTAAGAGAAGGGAGCTTTTCACATTTTGTCTGTTGTTGTTGTTGTCTCTTTTGTTTTGATTTTGCTCAAGAGAAGTCATGTTGATAAAAGCAAATAAAATTAGAAGAAGCCTGAAGTTTAATCAATAGTAAGATATACAGCTCTGTGTGTTACGTGCTTCTTTTTTTGTTTTGTTTTTCCTTTTGGCATATCAGCATTTTTGTCAGCAGAAACTAAACAGAACTTTCCTCTCCCAACAGCCCATTTCTATTCCTTCTCTTTATTTCTTTCTCTCCCTGGCACCACTAAATTGCTGGAGGGGATGACTGGGCCACTGGATCTAAATATACTCAGCTCTAATCATATTCCATCAGAAACTGCTACTAAAATTGAGCTGTAACACATTAGAAACATCCAGAGATTGTCTCTCAAAGAAACCATATTTTCTCTCTTCTGAATCCCAAGATGCCTTCAGAAGAGCAAAAGAAAACCTGCAAATGCAGAGAACTAAAGGACCTAGTAGACATGATAATGAACATGCTTTTCTCGCCCCTTCCCGGGGGAAGAAAAATCCTTGTGAGCTTTGTGCCTACTGAAGAGAATGGTGTGACATTCAGGTTGTCCACTCTTTCTTTTTCCTTGACTTCTCCAGCGACTGTGTATCCCTGCTAAAGTGGGTGTTACATAAATTGAGGTCAATTGCCCAGTCATTATTGGTTCCAGGAGTTTGTAGCTTTCTTTTTCTAATCAGTGTGTGTACTCAGTTGAGAATTAGCAGAAGCAGCTATCTTTATTAGCATTGGAGTTTCCACTGTCCCTAGGAAACTTAGCAAATCCATCCTCACAAAAATGCCTGATCCTCACCTCCACTTCTATTACACACACACACATACACACACGCATACACACAATTTTCTACAGCAATATCCAACAGTATCCCACTTTGGAGACCAACAAGGGTTGTCATGTCATTGAAAAGAGCCCCTTAAGATGAGAAGTGATATGAAGGTATAACTGCCCCACAGTTTCTGAAGGAATGACTCTGAAGAGATGAGCTGTGCTCTAAGTCAATGAGTGGTTTCATGTTCTTTGGGCCATGACTCAGATTCCAAACCCTATGTCCTTCCTGCTTGGCCACAGTAAAGCCACCATATGGCACTATTCACCGCTGCTGGAAAGCATTACATCTTCAAACTCTGGGTGCTAGGGGAGACTTCTGGCTAAAAATGGCAGCAACATCACATCACCAAAACTGGCTCTGATCACTTGCACTGCCTTTCCATGAATGCCCAGAAAACTAGAGTCAAGGTGAGAAACTTGGAATGAGAAAAGGGATAAACTAAGGTTGTTAAGATCTCGATGAGAGCTGAGTAGATTGTCAGCTTTAGTACGATCTGACAGATGGCTTGGAGATCCTGATGAGAGCTTCAGATGCAGAGACTGCATCATCATAGATGCAGTTCTGGCAAACATTGTCCTATCCCACCTTCATTTTACATGGATTTTTAAAATATTTTCATTGTAAACTATCAACTCTGATTTTTTGATAGTTTTGCAATCTTATTTGTTATAACCAAATATTTGTATTTCAAATACCAATAGATAGATAGATGATAGATAAATAGATAAACACAGATGTTCTTAACTCATTCTTTTTTTTTTTAAGATTTTATTTATTTGACAGACAGAAATCACAAGTAGGCAGAGAGACAGGCAGAGAGAGAGGAGGAAGCAGGCTTCCTGCCGAGCAGAGAGCCCGATGCGGGGCTCGATCCCAGGACCCCGGGATCATGACCTGAGCCGAAGGCAGAGACTTTAACCCACTGAGCCACCCAGGCCCCCCTTAACTCATTCTTTATGACATTTCCAGGTTTTTATAATGCAAATTTCTCATCTAGTCCTCCATGCTAGTCAGGAATGTTAGTGTTTCAAAATGATTCCAACTTGTGTGTGTGTGTGTGTGTGTGTGTAGAAGTTCATCTTATTCTATTCTCTTTGGAAATGGTGCTGACTTTCTTTTCCCCAAGGTTGTATTACATTCAGCTAAAGATGAGGAAATTTTAAAGCGAAACCCATTTGTAAATTGGGACTTGCCTGCCAACGAAAGCCATATGTAATCTCAAATCCTGATTTTAATCAAAAGTTTCAAATTTTTCACTAAGTAAATCTTTATGCCAGAATGCTTAGAGAGAATCCTGAAGTATCATTAACATAATTATGCAGCCTTAGGGATTAAGAGTAGGACAGATCTGGGCTGAAGTCCAGCTCTGTCACTAACTAGTTGTGTGACCTTGAGCCAGTTGGTTCATTTATATTAACCTCAGGTAGTAGCTCTCTCATTTGACTTTTGTGAGGATTAAATAAGCTAAGGCATGAAGAATGCATTGTTTAATATCTGAAACATGATGAGGACTCACTAAGTATTACCTAATGTTATATTTTCCCCTAAAGCTTTCAGAGAAACAGAATACATATCATTTACAAAAGAACAAAAAGTAGACCTGCATCAGACTTTTCATCAGAAAGACTGAGGTTGATAGATAGTAAGCAATACTTTCAAAGTTTTAAGACAAAAAGATTTTTAATCTAAAATTCTATATTCAGCCAAATTATAAATAACCTAGGTCAATGCCCACCAATCAAAAAACCACCAGGAACTCACCTGTAGCTGAAAAAGATTGGGTTTATTGATTCTTGCTGCAGGAAAGCAGGCCTCAGCCCATGTGCAGGCATGGGCAGTTCTGTAAGCAGGTGTCAGGACAGTTTCATTATAGGTTTTAGGCTTGTGGTGAGTGGTATTGGAAAGAATGCAAAGAAGTAGGATTTGTTCTGATTTAGGCGCTGTCAGGAGATCCTATGATGAAGTACCTTAATAATTCTCATCTAGAAGTGAGGAGACATGAGCCATTAAGTCTAAAACTTAATTGACATGAGAGCGACAGTCATTCATATGAGCTAGGAGAGAAGAGAAAAGAGGCTGGACATCTGTATGGTTGACTCCGTGTTCTTGTTTTTGTATGTTCTCAGACATGATTTCTGAGTGATCCTGTTTTTTTAAATTTTTTTAATTTAATATTTTATTTCATTGATTTTTTATTTGAATATACTTGACACACAGTGTTACATTAGGTTCAGTTATACAAGTTAGTGGTTTGATCAATTTATACATTATGCTATGTCCACCACAAGTATAGTTACCCTCTGTCTCATTAGATCTTGTGTTTTTGACTTATTTCATCATGGTGACGGAGTTACCTTAGTCTGCTATGGGCGTTCTGTGAAATTGTTTATGTTGCCAGAGAGCCTCCCTGTTACTAGGCCTGCCACCAGCTGATGGGACTTGTTCCTTCTCAATAGAAGGGAAGAATAAGGACATTTTCAGACATGCAAAGACTCAGATATTTTACCTTGCATACACGTTTTCCTAAAAAGTTCCTTGAGGCTACACTATGGCAAAAAACTGAAATGAACCAAGATAAAGAAAACTTAGAACCCAAGAAATATGGGCCTCAACCCGGGAGAGCGGGGCAGCTGTTCCAGGGACAAATCAGCCCAGACCAGAGAAAAGGTAAGAAAGACCTACCTACTGGAGAGAACAAGAAACAGATGTCAGTTAGTAGAATGCCTGGCTGAAATATAGAATTGAAGATATGGAGGCTGTGATAAATTCAAATAGTACAAGAACTAAATTAGGTCTTACATATAGTAAAAGTAATTAAAGCACATTGTCTAGCTATATCTTACAATAGTTAAATAATGCAAACACTTTATATCCATTTCTATTAGGAATAATGTCTAGATAATGACCAAGAAACTTCCATGTGAATTATAGAATGTGGATATTTTCAACCTTGACAGCATAAAAATAAAAGGTCAGAAGTCTACAAGCTGAAAAAAGAGAGACGAGCTGGATAACATAGTAGGGACAAAAATAGTAACCTGCAAGGTGGAATTTAGGAGAATCTAAAACAATTTGGCAGAATAAGAGATAATTGTATTATTGCATTGCTCGAAGTTATGCAATAATCAATAAGAAAATCTAAAAACTGGTTTTTAACTCTGAGGAGAATGCAAGAAAGGGAGCTGGGATGGTGTCATAATAAAGGAGGCAACCTCATTTATCAAAACAAGAAGTCTAAATTGTAGAATCAAAAAACAGCAACAGGGACGCCTGGGTGGCTCAGTTGGTTAAGCGGCTGCCTTTGGCTCAGGTCATGATCCCAGCCTCCTGGGATCGAGTCCCACATCTGGCTCCTTGCTCGGCAGGGAGCCTGCTTCTCCCTCTGCCTCTGCCTGCCACTCTGTCTGCCTGTGCTCATGCTCTCTCTCTCTCCCTCTCTCTCTGACAAATAAAATTTAAAAAATAAATAAAAATTTAAAAAAAAAACAGCAACACATGCATATTTATTGTAATGGTGGAAGAAATGATCTTAAGAACCAGAAATGGGGCACCTGGGTGGCTCAGCTGGTTAAGAACCCAACATTTGGTTTGGCCTAGGTTGTGACCTCCGATTGTGAGATCCAGCCCGCCATGGAATCATATGTGGGGTTCCATGCTCAGCTTGGAGTCTGCTTGAGATTCTTTCTCTCCCTCCCCTTCTGCTCCTCCCCCATTCCTGCCCACACTGTCTCTATAAATAAATAAATAAATAAATAAATAAATAAATAAATAAATACAATCAATCTTAAAAAGGAGAAGATGTAAAGTCAGAACCAGCTCAGACAGTTAAAATTGTTTCCTCTGAGCAGCAGATCCATCATGACAAAAAAAAAATAAATAAATAAAGCAGCAGATTCTGTCTGAATCCTTTTTTCTGTTTGATTTTTTTCATATGGATAAATTATTTTAATACAGCTAATTTTTAAAGCAAAAGAAGTATTTGTAAAATGAACATGGCCATTGCTTAATGAATTATTTACTCTAGATTAAATATGAGAAAAATATAGCTTAGAATCAAAATTTTATCAGAAATTTTTTTGCGTTATTTCTTCATAGTGCAAAAAAAAAGACAAAAAGACAAAAACAATATAATACGGTAGTCCAGCATCCAGATCCTTCAGAATTAACTGGCTACCTTTTTATCATGGGAAGCTGTTTTCTAATCCTACAGCTTCTGAGTAACTAATACCATGGACAGAAAATCAACTGACTTCTGCAAAAAATTTCAGTCCCTGTGCATTCACCTCACCAACCTGAAGACCAAGGAGTATGGGACTTTGCCGAATCACACACGGCACCACATTGCTGTGTGGCCCTGTGCAGAATCCAAGATTTGGTGAGAGAAGGCAGTCTCCACCCCACCTCGACTCACACAGGGCCCTTGGGAATCTGTACTGAGAACAGTGACTAGACACTTGTGCCTCTCCTTTTCACTCATGTCCCCCAAGAGCCCCCACCATTATTTGCTTAGATCCCAGGGCTTCCCTGAACATAAGGACACTATGCGGAATAATTCTGAATGATCCACATGCAAGATCCACAAATCTCCCCACAAATGAAAATGGGGCTTCTGTTTGGACATACTTAGTCCAGTGGTAGTTGTTTCTGACCACCTAGTATCAATTTTCACTCCTTAATAACATCCCTGTTAATGAGGAGTTACCTCCTCATTATTTCAGTTTGATAAGACTATAATGGGAGGGGCTCACCATGTTAGCCAAGGAGTAGATTCATGACCAAGGTCAGTCAACAGAGAGTTCCTTTCATGGAATCCAAATCTCTACTAGAGGGACAAGGTCACCCAGGTCAGAGCTCACCCAGGCCTTTCAAGAACAGGCTGTTCCTGCTAAGTGCTTTGTCATGACTCCTGACACCCAGGTCTTAGGGGTACTCAAGATCTACCTATTTCTAGGATTTGGTCTGTACCCATAAATCTTGTGACACCCTATAGTCTTAAATGAATTAACTTTTGCTACAGAGAAACAAAGAATCCTAACTAGGGGGGCACCTGGGTGGCTCAGTTAGTTAGGCATCTGTCTTCAGCACAGATCATGATCTCGGGATCCTGGGATAGAGTCCTACATCGGGCTCCCTGCTCAGCAGGGAATCTGCTTCTCCCTCTGCTCTTTCCCCCACTCATTCTCCCTCTCTCAAATAAATAAATAAAATCTAAAAAAAAAAAAAAAAAAGAATTCTAACTAGGTTGATAGCGTAAATTGGTACTTAGTTACTGATAGAAACTTAAACCAGATGGAGAATAATGACATCAATAAAGTGAAGATGATATTTAATATTTGAACAAAAAAAGAGGAAAAGGATGATTTATATTCTTCCCCCTGTATGACGGGAAGATGATATCCATATATTTGTTTTTATGGACAGAAGTAGAAGTAGGGAGAACACGGAAGGGACTGCTGCTCCTGGGTATACCCAGGATTTTGTGCAACACTGTATATGCTAACCGGAGCTCCAAAATGAAATTGGAATGCAGTATGTAGCATAAAGAGAAAGGAAAATTTAAATATACTACATAGGGAAAGAGGATTAAGATTGCAATTATAAATAAAGACTAATTGAAGGGGCTGTGAAATCCTCTGATAAGGAAATATCATGCAGACATGAAAGAGGAGGTGACCACAGCTTGGGTGAAGCAGAGAACACTTTCCAAACTACCAATACTTTCAAATTATATTTCTAAGGTTTTGTATAATAAAAGAGAGAGAAAAATTGAACCTTAAATTAGATATTACAAAACTAGAGGAACTGTAATTCATCAAAAAGATATAAGAAATGTTGTTTTCTGAAAAATATAGTCAACCAAAATAAATTCTCATTGCAAATAAAACACAGACTTAATATATAAAGGTAAAACACTGTCACTTTTACCATACTTTAAGTTTGAGAAATAGTTTCAGGGAATTATGAATAAAAATTTATGATTAACTCATTAAATATTTTTGATCACCTGTCACCTTTGGGGACAGTCTCATAAAATAATACTTTGAGATTTTATTCAGTTGATCTGAATTGGCTTGAAAATCTGCTGGTAAGTTATTGAATGAATGGCAACAAACAGTGGTATTTTGGGTGCCTGATGAGGTTCCCTAAGAACCGATATTAATTCAGTCTCACTGAACAATACAAACAGAACAGTGTCCTCTCCCAGGCAATAACAGAACACAAATTACATTGTCAAAGTTCTTGGTAGTCTAGAGCATTAACCTCATGAGATTTAATTCAATTGGGTTTTGGCTTTTGGTAACAACTTATCATTGACCAGGGTTAAAAAAAAAAAAAAATCTTTAAGTAGGTAGGCCTGCAGCAAAAAATAGCTAAATTTAACACATGAGTGAAATGTCCTTCGCTTGCCTTACTCGTTTCTGTTTACAGATGGAATGTACATAGGGGAGAAAGAAGGCAAAGAGTCTGTAATTCTAGCTTTGAGGGAAGTCTCAGAAGAGAAACACGTGGATAATACCAGAGCGGCCTCAGGCAGAATGAGCAATTGTTGCTGAACCGAGCCCAGCACACCAGCTTCCCAGTCTCTGCTCCACGTTGTTAGCGAATGGGAAATTTACTCCCTCTGATGAATTATGTAGCCAATTAAATGTGAACATTCTTCACACCAGACCATGTTTCTAAGGCAATGGGATTTGATATAAATGAGAAAATATAAATTCCAAGTTGCACTGAGAAATTTATTATGTTTTTTAGTAAAGCCACACCCTTAATCACTCAGTGCCTCAACTGCCCCATTTGTAAACATAGAAAATCTTTGCTTGTACAATCCTTATCAATATGGCAGAAGGATTCATAAAGTCTGAAAAATACTTTTCCTCAGAGAAAAAAATTGCAGGAATCCAGGATTTTTCCTCATCTATTAATGAAAATTTGACGTTCCCATAAAACTATGTTCCACCTGCATTCAAAGTAAAAATATGATAATCGTATCAATTTTGAAATTACTTGAAGGAGATCTGGCAATTTCCTTCAATAACTCAGTCCAATATAATTATGTCCCCAACATAATGTTCGTTATTACAACAAAATGAAAGCTGGAGAAGTGAAAAATAATCAATAGAAGATTCAAGTGTCATATATGCTTAGGTAATCGTGAAGAGAGATAATTATCTAGTTTGTATTACTCAGATGAAAAGCTTAAATATAAAAGAGTAAATAAAAGAAGTTTTACTCCCAAATGAGTAATGTTATCCTAAAACCCATATTTGTTTCACTATCGACCGCTTACTCAGCTTTTGAAATCAAACATAATAGGTTTTGTTCTGTGTGGATTTTCCCACATGAGAGAAAGTTCTTTTGACACCAGCTACTGTCTCTGCTCCTGGCTTATCTCCCAGGGCTTTCCCCTCCTTGGCCTGCACACTGCAGTGGCCATGGCTATGTATTCCCAGCCCCCACCACTCCCATCTGGCACACATCTGGAGGGGAGCAGCAACAGCAGGAGAAACTAATGAGACCTTATATTCAAAGGGAGGAGACATGCTTCTGGATAAGCTTATAAACTCTGCTCCAGTCCTCTTCTCTGCTCCTTGGCATGTATTCAACCTTCCTCATCTCTAAAACCTTTCTCCCGTCAACTCACTTTCCTTCACACCCACTGATCTGTCTCCGATAGGTCAACAACTAAATGAGGATCCTAGTGCCTGGTCTCCTACATTTTTGTCTCTCCCTCCTCCAGTCCATTCTATTCACTTCCCCAAACAAGTACACCAATGTAAAAACTTTTCCTGAATTTATAGCCTGCCATCAAAGACCCCACATTCTAATGTCTGTGTAGATTGGTGGTATTACCCTACATTGATCTTTTTGATTCTTATTCTTTAACATCAATTCCTTTGAAATCCTTAGGATCAATAAATTAGATCAGAATTTTTTCTTCCTCACAATAGTTTTTATTCTTCTAAGATTTACCAGTCCTTAAGGCCTGATCCAAGTGTCAATTTCTCCATGAAAAAGTTCAAATATCTACCAGTAGAAATTCTCTGTTTCTCTTTCTGACCATCTATTTCTCTCCCTCTCTCCTTCTCTCTCATCACTATCATGACCACCACCATCCCATCTTCATTATCATCATGACCAACATCATCATCATCAACACTATCACTGTCATCATTACCACCATGATTATCACCATCACTGTCATCACCATCATCATCACCACCACCACGAACACCTCCACCATCACCATCATCACTATCACTGTCAGCATCACCACAATTATTATCGTCACTGTCATCATCCATCATCTTCACCACTATCATGAACACCTCCACCATCACCATCGTCACCATCACCACCACCACCCGTGTTATCATCATCACCATCACCATCATTGTCATCATCACCACCACCACCACTATCATCATCCTCTTTGGAATACTTTAATGGTCCCCTATTCAGGCTGACACCATAATTATTATGTCTGCATCCAACATCTTCCACTAGATCCTAAACCCTTGGAGGCCACAGTGCCTCATCTAGAATATGTGCTTCATCTTGCTGGCTTACTTGCCCATGTGTAAGTAAACTTTCTCCTTTTCTATTCTCTCATTCAATTCCACAAATGGCAAAATGAGATGGAAGGATGAAGGGAGTACAGGTTAAGAAAAGCAGGGCATATCAAAGGGCTAAAGTCTATTTTCTCACCCTGCCCTTCATTTGCTAATTTATTCTGTATTTGTATAACATTCTGCTTTGTACAAAGAAGAAAGTAACCTTGAGGCAGCATTTTTTAAGGAGAAAAGTGAGATAGAAATATGTAAGATTGCAAGAAAAAGGGAAACCACACTTTTTCTTGTTCCCTAATTCTTTTATTTTCCATTTTCTATAGGAGCCACTAGAACAAGGCAACACTATTTCTATTTTAAAAGACATAGTGTACTTTGTCCTCTAGTCCCTGGATGAAACTAGTAGAGGATCAGTAACCAGCAGACAAGCAAGGAAGGAGATCCCCCTACACCCTCTTATCATATGCCTCTTTCCGTGAAGTTATTACTGGTCAAATGGGACAATGGGTCTGGAATCTTCCAGAGCACACCTTATCATGACCATTCGTTAGCACAGTGTAATGGGCCAATTAGTCCTTCACAAATAGTCACCCACTGCTTGTGGTGCTTTGAGATTGCAAGGCCTTGGGAGCAGACAAAAACCATACAAACAGATTATGCCCCTATGGGACTTTCACTCTTTTTAAAATTTAGATGTTAAGTAGTTAACATACACTGCAGTATTGGTTTCTGGAGTAGAATTCAATGGGTCATCACTTACATACATCACCCAGTCCTCATCATAAAAAGCACTCTCCTTAATCCCCAACACCCGTCTAGCCCATCCCCCACCCACCTCCCTCCATCACCCCTCAGTTTGTTCTCTTAACATTGCAAACAGACTTCGCCCAAATAATTAAATAACTTGAAATGTACAAAGTGTTATTTAAGAAAAGCACCAAACACAAATGTTGTGGTTAGTCTCTTCTGTGTATGTGTGAGTGACCATTCGCAAAGGCATCAGCACTGAACACACATTTATGAAGCTCTTATTAGTGACGTTACATTGAAGGCCCTTAGCAAAATGCTTGGTACCCACTATGTGTTCTATACATGACAATGAACACATAAATAGCCCCCTGTTACAGAACTGTATATTTCCACTTCTAAATTCCTCTTCTCATTTCACTCAAATTAGATGAGGAGTACTCCAAAAGGCACTCCAACTTTACAGTGCTGATCGGATGCACTGTCCCCCAAAAGTTGGTGTACAAAGAGCCCAACTAGTGGAAGGAATCTCTCCTCTCATTTTCCTTACTACCTGCCCTATGTGAGGTCTCTATAAGTTCATTTCCTGGTTTATGAAAGATGATATAGTAAAAAGGGCATGGGAGCTAGAATTAACTAGATTTGGATGTAAGCTATGCTCTCCCAATAATAGAGTATATAAACTTAAATCATCTGTGAAATGGCAATAATCATATTGGCTGCATATCCCTTCTAGGAGCCTGAGACCTGGATCCATACAAAAGGACTGATGAGGACCACTGGCAGGGAGGACAAGGATCCTTGAGCTATTCTTAGAGGACAAACAAAATTCAACTGTATATTTAAGGGCCAGAGATGACAAACCAGCCTGCACTGATACCTTGCAAGGATAACGGGGTATTCTTCCCAATTGTCCTAAGCACAGTCTGGGCACAGCTACAAAGCAGTGATTAATTTTCTACTAGCAAAGTGGCTCCTAGAAGAAGCTGGGTCACCCTACCATAACACCTGTTTAAATACCGAAATGGAGCTCACCTCCCCACTTGGGAGCCCAAGAAAAACTCAAAAGGCACCTCGAGGGTGAACCTACTGTCCCTGTTTCATGGAAGCCAAACAGCAGATCTCGTTGATTCCTTACAGTCTCATTCCAAACCATCAGCTTGGGCTCCCTTTATTATACCCTACAGCCTCTAAATCGCTGTGCAGGATTTTCTGAGGACTCGTCCATGAGCAGATCGTGGACTGCTGGATGTCCACATCCCTTGTACAAATAAGCAATGGAGAGCTGGCTCAGAAAGGAGGACTTACATATTTTTTTTCTTCAAATGACATAGTTGAGCATTAAAAACAATGTATTCTGTTCTCCAGCTAGCAAGGAATAATGAAACTAGAGTGTTGCCTTCCCAGCAACTCCTGCCTTTGAATTGTGGAAAACAGAAATGATCCTCAGTTTGTAGGCAGCAACAGCCTCCTGAAGCTACGGGAACATTGCCAAGAGCTCTGAAAAACCTCCACAGCTAATTGGGAACTGGCTTATTAGTGACACTTTTGAGAGTCAGGTTGTCATTGAGGAGAAACGAAGGAGAACACGGTGGGCGCTGTAGCCTGGAATTAGGCTGTGGGAGGGAGGACTGCTTCCTTCTCCTCACAGGAACATTGCTCTGTAATTTTCTCAAAAGCTGTGCTCAGCTGCTTGAAAAAGCCCTGGATCTTGGAAGGCTGCAGGCAACACCTTAGCCTCCACAGTTGCCTGAATACAGTCCCCCACCATCCACATTTGGAAAGCTCTGTGGCCATTTCAAAGATACCCTGAATTAGGTAACACCACCAAGATAAATGTATCCTGCCCTCTGAGCGGTAGCCTCTTGAATACGTATCTCCATTTTTTGTGTGGCTAAGTCAAAGCATTTATTTTACAATCATAGACAATTCCAGTAGCAAATAATCCTCAAGGTATTGTGTAAATATTTAAAACTCAGTAAAGAAAGAAAAAAAAGCTGATGAATTTTTTAAAATGTTTAAATTAACTTGTCAAAATACTGGTCAGGTTATATTTAAAGTCAGGCTCTTGAAGCACCATAAGAAATGAATTATTTTTGGGGAAGGGAAGGTGATTGCCAGTGTCAGGCCAGCTCCAGCCAAGCACAGTGCTATGTCCGGAGTGTTGTCTTTGAGTTTTGAGTGAGATGTTGCACTGACAACAAACTGGGTCTCTCAGCTCCCTTCATCTGCAAGGGTGGTTCCTGATCTGGATAACATTTTTCTGAGTTCTGTGCTAGGAAGCTAGTCCTCACCATTCCTCCACTCCAGTTCCCCTAGAAAAGATGAAGGAGCTGCATTAGCAATGAGAACGGTTTGAGCTGGGTAAGCCTACACCTCTTCCATTGGACATGCTCCTTGCTGGATGAACTGATGGAATCTTGTCACAACCCTGGTAGAAAGAAGGAAGCCTAGATTCTGAAATTAACCCTTTGGATTCTCTACTGGCTGGGAACAACCTCAAGGAGCTTTTTCTGGTGGTACCAGAAGTCCATCTGATAACAAAGACTGGAACATGAAATATAGTTGACAGGCCTCTGTTTACTGCCTTATTCTGTTCATTGCCTTTCTCTTCTCTTCCAGCAAATTCACTCTTCTCTTCTCATGAGAATGGTTTAGCCTTTGTGCATTCCATAATTCGACCCAACTTATAAGAAGATAAGTTCCCTGAATCTCAAGGTAACTCATGTTATCTCTCTAGCTCTTGCTCTTAATACACACACACACACACACACACATACATACATACATTCCACCCTATACACACACACACATTTAAGGGTACACAAAATCGGGTTTGTTGCCAACCCAATAGTTGGCTATTTTCCTTTCTTTTATTCTTTGCTAGGACAGATTGACTCCCACAAGAAAATCTAAAATATCAGTTCACAGCAGTACTTTCTTACTATGAGATGTGGTGATATGACATAGTATTTGGGTGGCCATGTGACAAAGTTCCAGAGTGGGCATGTGACACAGTTGTGGGGTACAATGTGATAGTCTTGCAGGAGCACTGTGATGATGTGACATATTTGTGGAGTGGCCACATGACAAAGTTCTTGGGTAGCAGAGTGACACATTTCTAGTATAGGCATGTGACACTCTTCTGGGGTAGCCGTGTGGTATAGTACTTGGATGGCAATGTGACACAGGTCTCTGTTGGCTATGGGATACAATGTTGGGGTAGTAGTGTGACATCATTTTGGAGTGGCCAGAACATGGAAATGTTCCTGGGATGGCCACATGGCAGTTATTGGATGACTCTGAGACAGGAGATTACCATGTGAAACATTTCTGGTCAAGGAAGCCTACGGGATGTCTGCTGGAGAACTTCCTAGAAAGATTCTCCCTCTATATGAAGAGAGATATGGAAAAAGACCTTTCTCATCCCTGGGACTTCTCCTTTCTTTTCTTACCTTAGAACATATTTACATAATGTTAAGCAAATTCAATATTTAATATATTCTCAATAATTCGTACTTTGTTTTTTTCATAATAAAAGTTTTCTCCAAGTCACATAGAGGCCCCAAACTCCCTCACACTTTCCCAAGTATTTTGTACTGATAATACAGTCATGCTTGTGTTTTTGTGTGGGGTGTGTGTGTGTGTGTGTGTGTGTGTGTGTGTGATAGGATATGAACAAGGTTAAGAAGCACACAGAGAAAGCAGTTACCAATCAAGACCTGTCTTCCTCTATTTTCCAACTGCGTCAACACAAAAGGAGACTTTCACTAAAGATGGATTTGAGTAGAATCCTGCTTCATTCCAAAGCTCTCTTTCAAGCCCTAGAACCACAAGTGCAGCCTGAGAGAAGAAGATAGTGTGAGTAGGGATAAAGTTTGAACTGAATAGGAGATTACAAGTTAAAAAGAATGTGTTTGGCTCTGAATAACTGAAATGAGACTTGATAAAATAAATGAGATTTTATTAAGTCAAACTGAGATCCCAGTCATGCAACAGAGTACCAAGGAAAAAACAAAGTACCACCGAATGTAGAAAGTACCAACTATTGGAACAAACAAAAGCTGTTCATGTTTATACCCCTGACAAATTGAGACTATAGTAAACCAGTCAAATAGATTTAAAGTACCTCACAAATTTCATTCAAATGTATTTTGGAAACTCACACTAGACACATTCTTTCAAACATTTTAAATAACATAAATCAAAACAAGCAGCCTATGAATATATGGGTTTAATCCCATCTTTCTTCCCCTCCCCTTCTCTCCCAAACAAAGTTAGGTACAAAATAACAAAACCACTCTTGCTCCTGCCTTTTCTGTAGGAATACAAAACAAATTTTGCTTCCCATTTTGAGGACATGATTTCAGGACCCAGTAATTTTACACACAGCTAAAATGAATGTCAAACAAAGAGGCAGTAGAAACATTTCCATAAATTGGGTGGGGGGATCAAAAAAAAGTATTATTCATGAAACATTCTTGAAAACTTGTTTTAAAAACTATTCCAACAGACCAAGCTATATATTAATATTAAAAACTGCAGAACGATGAAGTCATAAAGACTGCTGATGAGTGAAAATGCTATTGAATACAGGTTAATTTCTAAATAATCATAATAAATTTGAATGTTTTTTAATTTAAAGAATTACATGTTAAAAATTGTTCCTCATTCACCTATTGATGTTCATTTGGGTTGCTTCTACTTCTTGGCTATTATAAATACAGCTGCCATAAACATTTTTTATACATTTTGTGAACATATGCTTTCATTTCTCTTGGGTACATACCTAGGGTGAGAAGGGTTGGATCATGTGAGATGTGTACGTTTATGTTTTTACAAAACTGCCAAACTTTTTTCTGAAGTTATTCTTCCATTTTACTTTACCAAAAGTAGTGTGTAAGAATTCCAGTTGCTTCACATGCTCACAAAACCAAGTGTGGTCTTTTTTTATTTTCAGTCATTCTATTAGGTATGTAGTGATAAATATATCATTGTGGTTTTAACTTGCATTTCCCTGATGAATAATGATGATAAACTCCTTTCAAAATACTTATCTGACATCTGTTTTTCCTCTGTTGTAAAGTGTCTATTCAAATCTTTTGAACATTTTATGAGTTTAATTTTATTATTGTGTTGTAAGAATTTTTAATGTTCAAGAAACAAATTTGGGACATCGGGGTGGCTCAGTCAGTTAAGCATCTGCCTTCAGTTCAGGTCACGGTCCCAGAGTCCTGGGATCGAGTTCTGCATCAAGCTCCCTGCTAAGGGGGGTTATATTTCTCCCTCTGCTTCTCCTTCTGCTTCTGGCTTGTGCTCTCTCTCTTGCTCTCTCTCTCTCTCAAAATAAATAAAATCTTTAAAAAGGAAAAAAAGAAACAAATTCATGGCCAGATACATATTCTACAAATGTTCCCCCCAATCTATGTCTTCCTTGTCATTCTCTATACAGTGTCTTCATTTTGATAAAGCTTTATTCATTAATTTTTTTCTTTTTATATTTCCTGTCTGGTTTGTTATGTTGAAAAAAATATTTTCCTAAACAAAGGTTATGATTATTTTCTCCTGGTAAACTTACAATTTTATCTCTTACATTCAGGTCTATGATCCATTTGAAGTTAATGTTTGCATAGCATATAAGGAAAATAAAAAGCTTCCTTTTATCTAAAAGACTATCCAAATGTTGTAACACTTTTGTAGAAAAGTTTCTTTTCCCCTCTTATCAGCTCAGTAAGAAATCAGAAAAAAATCAATTTGTGATATATGTGAGTCCATTTCTGAACTCTCTGTTCTATCCCATTCATGTTTTTTTCTCTCTTTTTGTTAATACTACACTATCTTGATTATCATTGCTTTATAGTAAGTCCTGAAATTTTATAGAGGAAGTCCTCCAATTTGTTTCTTCTTTGTTAAAGTTGTTTTAACTCTTCTAGATCCTTTGCATTTTTATATAAATATTATAAATCAGCTTGTTACAAAACAAAATCCTGCTGGGAATTTGATTGGTATTACATTGAGTTTATATATCCAATGGAGAAAATTGTCATCTTAACAACATTGAGTTTTATGATCCATGAATGGATATATCTTTTCAGTTATTTAGGTTTTTAAATATCTCTCTGCAGTGTTTTGAAGTTGTAGTCTAGATATATATCTTCTGTCAAATTTATACCTAAAACTTTTATATATTTAGTACTGTTATAAATGGGACTTTTTAAATTTTAACTTGTGGTTCTTTGTTGCTAATATATAGAAATGATATTGAATTTGCATATTGATTTCATATCCTGCAACCTTACGAATCTCATTTATTACAACTTATTAGTTCTAGCAGAGTTTTTGGTCAGTTATCTCAGATATTCTACACAGATAGTCATGTTATCTGCAAATAAAAACAATTATAGTTTTACCTTTTTGATTTAGATGCTTTTTACTTTTTACTCCTGCCTTACAGCATTTGCTAGAATCTCCAGCACAATGGTGAATAGTAGTGGTGACAGCAAATATATTCAAGTTTCTAGAAAAGCTTGTGTAAAATTGGTGTCACAGAAATCATCAGAAAACTATATTGTTTACCAAATATTGGGAATACAGGCTTCCCCACTGCGCTACACTCATTCTTCAACTGTGCTATTTCTTTCTCAAGGTTCTAACAATATTAACCCCATTTAGTGACCTGGCCCTTACAGATAAGGATTAAGGCAGGGAACAATGTATGCATTCCCCAAATCTTATTGAATGTCTGGTGAATATATAAAATGAATCCCTCATTATGCCCTGTTGGCCAATGGCAAGCCTCTAAGAGCTTGTCTCATGTTCCTAGCTACAGGCTTCAACAGTAAATTTCCAGACAACGGGAAGGCTGCTACTCAACACTTTATATTATCTTGTAAAATCAGCATGCACTGGTTTTCTTTCCTTTACCACAGGAAATTTTGTGTTTTCATATTACCACAGGAAGTAGAACCAATGTTCTATTCCAATTATTTTTTTTCCTTTTCAGGAATAACTAAATTACTAAAGCTAAATCTAAATTACTAAAGCTAAATAAATTACTAAAGCTATATGTATATACATATATATACACACACATACATACATATATACATATATCATCTATTTTATTATCTTAAAAAAACAGAAGGAATTACAATTTCAATAAGATATGATATACTAGGATGGATAGTGGACACCCGGGAACAGTAAATCCAGAGGGTCCAAATTAGGTTAGTGAGTCAAAAAAAGTATTAGCATTAGTCAGGTAAAGAGGTATGGAGAGTTCCAGAGAGAAGAAGCAGAATGCCAAAAGGCCTTGGAGGTAAAAAGAAATTGAGTGTAACATGTTGGAGGAATTACATAAATTCATATTGGGTCTACCGGTGAAGACAAGTGCAGAACAGTGGTTAGGTCACTCAGGGTCAGCTCAGGAAGCTTATACACTATAGATACTATCTCAAAGACAATAGAAGGACAACAAAGCTTCTAAGAATGGAGATGATACAATTACATTTAGCAGGTTTAATGACAGAATTTGGCTATAGTGTGGAGATCAGGCTAGAGGATAGAAAGATTTACATCAGGAAATCTATTAGGAGATGTTCGTATGACCCAGACTTGAATAAATAAAAGTCCAGATTAGTTAAGTTAGTGGTAGTGGACATAAGCAAACATGGACAAACCTGAGACATGGTTAGCAGGAAGTTTAAAAAGAATGTAGATTGTGAAATTCAATGTTGAAGTCTTTGGGAAGGCTGCTGGATGATTACAGAGATGTTAAAGATAACTTGGTTTCTGTTTCTAGCCATATTTAGATATGAATTACAGAAGGAAAACTGATGAATTCAGAATTTAGAGATTCAATGGGAAAGCCAAAAGCAAATAAATGTCCAGTGGTCAGTTGCCTATATGGCTTTGAAATTCAAAAGATGTCAAAGCTAAAATGTATATTTGAAAGCTATCATGTTTAATTTTAAAATTTCACCTGGTATTACTTTTCTGTCTTTGTTATTTTTTCTGCCTTTTAAATAATCTTTTTTTAAGTGTAAGCTCCATGTTCCTCAGAAAGTTAAAAATAGAACTACCATACAATCCAGCAATTGCACTACTAGGTATCTACCCAAAGAACACAAAAATACTAATTCAGAGGAATTCATGAACCTCAGTGTTTATAGAAGCATTATCAACAATAGCCAAATTATAGAAAGAGCCCAAGTGTCCATTGACTGAAGATAAAGAAGAGGTGGTATATATACACAATGGAATATTACTGAGCCATAAAAAAGAATGAAATTGGGGTGTTTGTGTGGCTCAGGCAGTTGAGCATCTGACTCTTGATTTTGACTCAGGTCATGGTCTCAGGGTCCTGGGATCAAGCCCCTCATCAGGTTCTACACTCAGCCTGGAGTCTGCTCTCCCTCTCTCTCTGCCCATCCTCCAACTATAAATAAATAAGTAAGTAAATAAATAAATAAATAAATAAGTAAAATCTTTTAAAAAATTAAATCTTATAATTTGAAATGACATGGATGGAGCTACAGAGTATAAGGTTAAGTGAAATAAGTCAGTCAGAGAAAGACAAACCTCATATGATTTCACTCATATGTGGAATTTAAGAAGCAAAACAAATGAGAAAAGGGAATAAAAGAGAGCGAGGCAAACCAAGAAACAGATTCTTAACTATAGAGAACAAACTGATGGTTAACAGAAGAGGAATTGGTGGGGAATGGGTGAAATAGATGATGGGGATTAAGCAGTGCACTTGGGATGAGCAGCGGGTGATGTATAGAAGTGTTGAACCAGGGGCGCCTGGCTGGCTCAGTGGGTTAAAGCCTCTGCCTTTGGCTCGGGTCATGATCTCAGGGTCCTGGGATTGAGCCCCACATCGGGCTCTCAGCAGGGAGCCTGCTTCCCCCTCTCTCTGCCTGCCTCTCTGCCTGCCTCCCTGCCTACTTATGATTTCTGTCTGTCAAATAAATAAATAAAAAATCTTTAAAAAAAAAAAAGTGTTGAACCACTATATTATACACCAGAAACTAATAAAACACAGTTTGTTAACTAATTGGAATTCAGATAAAAAATAACTAAGTAAATAAGTAAATTTGAATTCCATATCATTGACTTAGTTTTCTGGTACAGATTTTTTTTTTAAGATGTGTTTATTTATTTTTGGAGGGGAGGGGCAAAAGGAGAGGGAGAGAGAAACTTTTAGCAGACTCCCTGCTGAGCATAGAGCCCAACACAGGGCTTGATTCTAGGACCCCAAGATCATGACCTGAGCTGAAACCAAAAGTAAGAGGCTTAACCAACCGAGCCACTCACTGGTATGGAAGTTTTATTAAACAGGCAAGGCATCTTTACTAAATTTCCCTTTCATTTTATTCATGCCCTCTTTTTCGGTATGTCCGTGCTATCTACATAGCTACACAATCTACATTACATAGCTTTGATTGCAGCGAGGCTGTCAGTTTCCAAATTTGCTTTGGGTTTCTATAGTAAAACATTTTTCAAAAATATGCACATTCATTTCCTATTGAGGTTGTTTTTGTTTCAGTGTAATATAATCATTTTTTTTCAGGAGCCCTGAGTTATTTGCCCTCTCACCCATTCTCAACCAAAAAGATTCTCTTATTTTTGATTTTCACCAAATTTGATCCTGGAAAAAATAACATAGTGTATGTAGCTTTGGGAGGACATGTAAGAAATGTGATAGAAAAAGGGAAAAGATATAGAAAACAGAGGTCATTAATAAAGACTATATTGTCAAACCAGCCACAGCTGTGAATAAATATATGGGATAACTCTAGGAACCAGTGCACAATTCACACCTGAGGATTACTCCACCTGTGCATCCAGAGGGCTCTGAATGACATTTGGTGGGCTACTATCACACTTTAGGGTAGACTTCCCTTCCACAGCTTGGGTGAAATCTTCCAGGTAAAGAAATGCACATTTTGGCAGTTGGAGACACATCAAGGCCACTGAAGTCTTAAATCCTGGGGAACGTGACACAGAGGGTCTGCTACAAGTCACTTTTTTCCCCAAAGTGCATAAGTATGGATATATCTTTGTTCTCTTTACCTCTTGTTCTGTTTTACCCCCAAGTGGATGTACTGCAGTACAATTCTGATGAGAACCACTGGAAGCTAGCATCAGACTCCACAAATAAAGTATGTTCTAAACTGAAGTTCATGCCCCCCCAAACCCCCATCAAATTCATGTGTTGAAACCCTAACCTCCAGGGAGGCTATATTTGGAGATGTGGTTTTAAAGGAAGTAATTAAGGTTAAAGGCAATCATAAGGGTGGGGCCCTGATCCAACAGGATTAGTGTCCTTATGAGAAGAGGCACCAGGAATCCCAGGCTCACTTGTTCTCCCTCCTCCTCTCTTTCTCTTCCTTTCTCTCTCCATCTCTCTCCCTCCCTTTCCTTCTCTCCATCTCTCTTCCTCCCTCTCTCTCTCTTCCTACTTCCCTGTCTCCCTCCCTGTAAACACATGAAAAAGAGATCATGTGATCACACAGTTAAGATGGCAGCCTTCTACAAGCCAAGCCAAGAGACCTCAGAAAGACAGCTACTTGTCAGCACCTTGATCTTAGATTTTCCAACTTCGAGAACTTTGAAAAATAAATTTCTGTTGTTTAAGCCACCCAGACAGTGATATTTTTTTATGGCAGAACAAGCAGACTGACACACCGCCGTAAGACTGCCCTGACGTCAGACGCCAGACATATTTCAGGAGTTCCTTGGCCACCTGCACTTCTAACTGGCTATAAATTCAAGGGTTTCTATAACCCCTTCAGGTTCAATAATTCATTAAAATGACTTACAGAATTCAGTCAAGTGTTACACTTATGATTGCAGTTTTAATATAAAAGATACACACAGGACAATGTATGGAAAGGAGGGCAGAGCTTCCCTACACTTAACTGTGGAGTTAGAGCATGTATCCCTCCTGGACAACCAATGAGCTTCAGTGTCCCGAGTGGTGTTTATCAGGGTTTCCTTATGTAGACATGACCGATGGACTCCTTCTCCATGTGACTGAACTCATTTTTCAGCCCTCTGTCCCTCTCTGGAGGTTGAGAAGTTGGCTGATACCATGTGGCTCAAAGCTCCAACCTTCTCATCACATGGTTGGTCTTTCTGGTTTAGCATGCACCCCATGATGAGTCACTCATTAGCAAAAATATCAAGGCCCATTATGAATAAAAAAGAGCTCCTACACTCAAGAAATTACAAGGATTTAGTGTCCCTTCCAGAAACTAAGGACAAAGACCACACAAATTCTTTATTATACCACCTTTCCACGGGGTGACAGTTAAATCTCCTTTGATCATAACTGGAGGGACAGTTGTTGTGATTCCACTAATTTCTCATTTTTAGTGGATCTTCATTCAGTGTATTTTCCATACTAAGAATCTCTCTGTGTCTACCAATAGTCTACATTCAAACTGTGTTCTTTTCTGTAGAAGACACCACAAAGAGAATGAAAAGACAAACCACAGACTGATGAGAAAGTATTTGCACAAGACACATCTGATAAAGAACTTGTATTTAAAATACACTCTTAACTCTCAACAAAAAGAAAACAAACAACATGATTAACAAATGGACCAAACATCTAAATAAATACCTCACCAAAGAAGATATGCAGGTGGCAAATGAGCATATGAAAAGATGCTCCCGACCATGTGTTATCAGAGAAATGCAAATTAAAATGGGATACCATTATACACCTAGGAGAATGGCCAAGATCCAAAACAATGATAGTAAAGTTCGGTGAGGATGTGGAGCAAAACAAAGCACTCATTCATTGCTGATGGGAATGTGAAATGGCACAGCCACATTAAAAGGCTGTTTGACAGTTTCTTAGAAAACTAAACACACTCTTACCCTATAATCCAGCATTACCGCTCTTTGGTATTCACCCAGAGAAGTTGAAAACTTATGACTACACAAAACCTGCACACAGATGTTTATAACACCTTCATTCAGAGTTGCCAGAATTTGGAAGAAACCAAGATGTTCTCCAATGGAGGAGTGGATAAATAAATCGTGGTCCACCCAGACAGTGGAGTACTATTAACTCTAAAAAGAAATGAAGTATCAAACTGTGAAAAGACATGGAAGAAGCTTAAATGCATATTATAAAGTGAAAGAAACCAATCCAAAGAGTCTGCATGTGGTATGATTCCAACTATATGACTTTTAGGAAAGGCAAAACTATGGAGAGAGGGGGAAAAAATCAGTGATTACCAGGGGTGAGAAGGGAAGGAGGGCTGAATAGCTGGGGCACAGAGAAGTTTTAAGGCAGTAAAAATACTTTGTATGAAACTACAATAATGGATACTTGTCATTATACATTTGTCCAAACTCATAAGTTGTACAACAAGAGTGAACCCCAGCCTAAACCATGGACTTTGGGTGACAATGATATATCAATGTAGGTTCATCAGTTAGAACACATGCTGGTCGTGTTGATAAGAGGGGAGAATAAGCAAGTGAGGGCAGGGAGTATATGGGAAGTCTCTATATTTTCTACATAATTTTGCTGTAAACTTAAAACTACTCTTAAAAATAAAGTATATAGAGAAAAAAAAAACAATTTATATCTCCAGACTACCTTACTTCTTCTAGGACTCTTGTTTTCAAAAGTTTAAAGTAAGTACAGAAATATTAAGGAGGAAGAGCTCCTTTGCAGGAGAAGGCAGAGCTCCTTGCTTTCTGGATGGACATGGACCCAGGTTACTGAATGAAAGGTAAACCACCTTTGTGTTTTGTGAAGCATGTGTCCTGCTATTGTCTTTCAATAAGGTGGAATATTTTATTCCATGATTTTTTCTCCATCCTGATGAATTGCGTTTATTTTTCATAGAAGTTTTCTCCAAGATTCTGACAATAGGTTGTTAGTCCTTTGAAGTTTTCAGGAGTTGCATACATTTTTCTAAATTTAATAAAATGTTAGGAGAAGTTGTGTAAGAACATGAGAACCAAACCCCATTTCAAAATACAACTCCAACTACTACCTTTGAAATGGCTTCTTTTACCTTCTATTGGTTAAGGACCAAGTACATGCTGGTTACTATGCTAAAAACTAGGTATAAAACAGAGAATCAGAATAACATGTACCTCCCTGCATGGAGCCTACTGTTTGGGGATGAGTATCATTATGGATTGAGAAAATGAAAGCAGAGAGTTTCTAATGTCTGGTAACCCAGGAACTGACTCAAAGACTCACATTTGGTTGACCTGTTCACAACTTGTCAGGGAAAATTTCTGTGTGGACCAATTTGTTATTTTTGTGAAATACGGTTGTCAGGCTCAAAGCAAAACCATCTTCTATTCATATTTCACATTATGACTTCACAACATATAATCCTGTATCATTCTAACTTCTTATATCTCTTAATTATTAATATGTTCTGGCTAGTCTTTCACTGAAAAGTAGATATGGCAACATTGGCTGATAGAGCTTTATCACATAGACATTCTTCTCATGTACACTTTGCTGGGAACTCAGGTAATCTAAACCTAGATATGAGGGTGATGTGGACTTCTTTCCCACAAAGCATCAAGGTCACATTTGACATCAGCTCTTTCATGCCCGCATATTTTCTTTGCTTACTTTCATTTTGTTTTGTTTCATTGGAAATCACAATTTAATACTGTATCTATACATCGGTATCTGGGCTCATGTATAAAATATAACCACATACAAACCCTACATCAACCTAACATTCTTTCAAAATCTAATTCTTCCCTGTAACTATCCTTGGAATGATCTGACAACGGGTGCAGTATTCTATTTAGATTAACCCTCCATAATGTCTCCAATTTTGTATTCTAGGAGGATGAATTTGCAGCTAAGCATTAAATATTTTATCAGGTTATGTAAAACATAATCCATTGGGTTTAAAAGTGAGCCATTATTTCAAACTATTGCCATAAACTGTCTGTACCTTATTTTCAGACCATCAAGAGAAAATATTATGCACAAAACTGATTTAAACAACATCTGCTTCAGTCACTATTATGATCTTCTCAGAGGCAACTGAAAGGATAATCATTTTTGTCTTGTGAAAGTAGTGTTCTGTTCTAAATGGGTTAAGTACCTGTGGTGGCAGAAGACAGAAGAAAGTCGTATTGTGAAATATGAATAGAAGATGGTTTTGCTTTGAGCCTGACAACCGTATTTCACAAAAATAACAAATTGGTCCACACAGAAATTTTCTCTGACAAGTTGTGAACAGGTCAACCAAATGTGAGTCTTTGAGTCAGTTCCTGGGTTACCAGACATTAGAAACTCTCTGCTTTCATTTCTCAATCCATAATGATACTCATCTCCAAACAGTAGGCTCCATGAAGGTAGGTACATATTATTCTGATTCTCTGTTTTATACCTAGTTTTTAGCATAGAAACCAGCATGTACTTGGTCCTTAACCAATAGATACTAAATCTTCCATTCGTTCATTTAACAAACACTGACTCCAATATAGTGAGAAAGAGCAGGGCAAAGGAGGAAAGACAAAAGTAAGCCATCAGGATGATCTTCCATAATGGAACTAGGTCTTGACTGCCATAGGAGTGCTGAGAAATGAACCACTGCTTTTACCTAAAAGAACTGGAAAACATACCCAAAGAAGATAAGAACTTGATTCTAAAGAATAACCAAAATTTACCAGTTAGGAAAGAATGAGAAGCAGGATATAAAAGACTAAGCAATGGCACACTCAATGATCCTAGTAAGGAGTTTCTCACTCTCAGGCATCACTGGAAGTTCCTTGTGCAGCATAGTGTATGCGGGAAAAATGACAGACCATTCCAGTAAGGTGACCCTAGGCCACTAAGACATTACAATTTAGAATGGGAATATCTGTGAAAATGCAGTGAATATTGAAAAACCCCAGTGGGGCCTGCAGCTGGTCCCACTCACCTTTGTTGGCTACTCGCTCAGTGGTCCCTTCTTGCCTGAAGAACATGCACAGGCGTCAGGTGACCCAGGTGACTTACAGAACAATTCTTCTTCCGCTCAGGATCAGCACTCCCTGCTGACAATTAGACTAACTGGGGTCAAATCTGAGCACAGATGTGTTGTTCCTGCTAAGGGAGAAAAAGAACTGCAAGAATCTAGCATTAACAATGCCATGGGCTGAAATAATATATCTCCCGAGGATGTTGGATGCTGTATATAAACTGTCCCCCAAGGATGCTTGGTACTGTACATTAACTGGATTCTAGGGGTGTTGGACAAAAAGAAAACTACATAAGGGAGAATTTATGTGATGGGGGCACTTGCTAGGGATAACACCTTGAAGAGGACCTCAGGAGAAAGTGTGAGGGTACTGCAAAGATAACACTAGGCAGTAATCATCACTTTTTCCAAACTTCTAAATAAAGTAGAAATTCCAGAATTGCTATGGAAGTTCATGGAGCAAGGCATCCAAAGGCTCAGGAAAATGGCATGCTCAATTGGAAAACCTACAAGATACCTCTATTTTTTAGAAGATCCTGAAGGATGATAGCAAGACATGCAAGGAATGTGCTGGTGAGACAGGCACCAGCATCCCTGAGAAGCTCACTGTGTCTGTTATGTTTAGGCCAATAGTTACATTAGGGGATGCTGGTGCAGGATAGGATTACCTAAAATCAAGGAGGGTCATAGGACCTGGAAAAATAGAGGCCAGCAGTGGCACTTAACAATCAGAAGCAATAGAATAGAATAGAATAGAATAGAATAGAATAGAATAGAATAGTCAGAGTGGCCACCAGGAGCACTAAAACACAAAAGTACTGTTTTTTCTTTTGTTTTGTTTTGTTTTGTTTTTTAAAGATTTTATTTATTTATTTGACAGACAGAGATCACAAGTAGGCAGAGAGGCAGGCAGAGAGAGGGGGAAGCAGGTTCCCCGCTGAGCAGAGAGCCTGATGCGGGGCTCGATCCCAGGACCCTGGGACCATGACCTGAGCCAAAGGCAGAGGCTTTAACCCATGGAGCCACCCAGGTGCCCCACACAAAAGTACTGTTGTGATGGTGAATGGACCACAGTGACCCTAGAGGCAAGATGTATGGACATCCAATAAGGAATTGCTCAATTTATATAATCAGAAAAGATCCAGATGGATGACCATGAGCTGAAGACAATTACTGGAAGGAAGAGTCATGATCCCTTGCCCAGCTTTTATGTATGGCCCTTTCCCAGACCCTGAACCCTGAATGAGGGAGAAGCTAGGTCCCTCTGACAAAGGGACACCACAGAGACACCTCAGCAAGCATATTAATAATTCTCCTATTTTTGCCATCAACGGGACCTATAGCTACTTATTTGGGAAACCATGCACTAGGAAAAAAAAAAAAAAAAGCAAAAATTGATGAACACAGAATCCAAACTGACATTAATACTTAGAGATATAAAATGGTACCATGGACTCCTTTTAGAGAAGTGGACAATGGAAGTCTATAGTAAACGGAGTCCTTGTTACTAGTAAATGGGTGTGGCTCATAGTAGGTCCACGGGATCCACAGACAACCCCTGATGGTCATATCCCTGCTCGCCAGCCAGCAGAAGCACAGCTTTTTTGCACTCTTCCACGCGAGTACTGTGCCACGCTATCAGAGCCCGAGATGCACGTGCCCCACACCCTCCCCTGAGAGAGGTGCGCGCAGGCACCAGCCCAGTGCTCTCAGACTGGGAAAGACCAGGCACTCCCAGCCCGGGCCAGTGGGAAAATCTCAGTGTGCGATCGCTGCTTGGAACCTCTCTGGCAGTCCGGAGCTGCCCAGACAGCTGCCGCTGTCGTGATTTTGGGTACAAGCAGGAGTTCTTGTGTCCCCAGAGACTGTGACTGGGAACGTGCTCTGCCAGCGGCCAAGGGGGAACTTATGTGCTCTGCAGCACCCAGAGGGGAACAGCTGAGGCTTCTCTCTGAGAGGGAGGTCTGGGTGCAGTTTGCTTTCCTCTAAACCTCCAAAAACCATCAAGAGCTGAAAAGGGGAGAGGAAAAAAAAAACGAACAAACAAACATAAAAACCTCCAGAGAACAAAAGCCTGAAAAGCCGGTTTGCTCAGAGCCCACTCCCTTGAGGGGGGCGGGAGGACTTAACTCAGGAAACACTGCCTGAACTCCACACAGCAGGCCCCTCCCCCAGAAAGCCAACTGGGAAAAAAAAGACAAGAGAACAACCACCACTACTTCATAGATAAAACTTTTATTTTTAATTCGTTCCCACTATTCTGGTTCTTTTACACACATATATATATATATAAAATTTTTTAACCTATTTACCATCACAGTGAGATGTCCAGTACATCAAATTCCATAATAACCTTTTAACCTGAACGTTTTGATACATATACCCGTGTTTTTCTTTTGCTTTTCTATTTTTTAATTTTTTTTAAATTTTAGTTTAGTTTAGTTTATTCTTTTTTTTTTTTTTTAATATTCATATAGAGTTAAACTTCAAGGTAATCCCCTTTCCCCAATCAATGTTACCCCTATAGGTAAACCAATTTTTAATCCCCCTTTACCTTGGGAAAGTTGAGTCCTTTAAAAAAGATAACAAGATACATCCAGGAAGAATCAAAATAACCATCCTTGCCCACACTGCGAATTTATAACCACTCTAACATCGTTTTCTTCTGCCAGTGTTTCTGTGTATTTGTGTTTGTTCTGATAGTATATAAATTTTATACTTGGGGTTCTTTTTGACTAGGTTCCTTTTTTTTTTTTTTTTTTTTTTTT